>JANHGN010005687.1:32687-45049 GCA_024605025.1 Megaceryle maxima | reverse complement strand
ATGCAGCAACTGTTACGTGTGTGTTTAGATTGAATGTTGGGGAGATTATGAGAGGGGTGGGGGGGGGGGGGGGGGGGGGGGGGGGAGACTGATTTGCTTGGTCTGTGTCTGACAGGAGGAACCTCTCCTGCATCCACGTACTTCAGGATTCTTCTGAGACCTCCTTCAGACTCGAGTCGAGAGCCTCTTCTGCCAAATGCAGTGCTAGTTACTCGGGCATTGTATCACTAAAATGCCAAGAGGTTGCTAAAATTACAGCTCAGGAGATAATGCGGTGTAACGGCAAGAGCCAGAAAAGCAGTTTTGTTTATTGTTGGAAAATTTTTCTTGAGCTGATGAATTCTCCAACTCAGTTCACCATGGAGGTCTGAACCCCAGCGCTGCAAGTCTCAGAACACTGACAAGGAGCATGCTTCTTTCCTAAACTGCTTTTCATGCTCCTACTCGTAATAGCCCGCACCCCCACGCGGGGCCACAGAGCAGAGGGTGCAAACAGCCGTGTCGATGCAACGTTCAGCAGCAGCGACACCGTTCACCTTCCCGCGTCTCGCTGTGTCATCGAACATCAGAAAATTTTACTTGCTTAGCCCTCATGAACCTGCTTCTTCTCTTCCACCAATACGTGGTGTCTCTTGGTCTGCTAACAAATCTGTCTGAAGATCTTACCTCAGTTTATAAAGCTTCTGTAGAAGGAAACTTTGGGGAGGTTAAGCAGGAAAATGCTGTCAGTTACCTGCTTTTCTGTTATGTCAGAAAACAATTATTCCTTTTGAGTTAAGCTGCTCCCTACCTGGGAAAAGTACTCAAAGTTTCTTGAAGAAATGATTAGTAAATTGAAAGCAAAAATTGCACAGGTTATTTTGTTGCTGTAATTTGTATGGATCAGGGTGTTTGAAAATCATTTTATATGGTGTTAAAAAAAAAAAAAAAGAATTCTGTAGATGAGTGTCTGATGTGCAAGCTCCATGCAGTCTGGTGTAGCCCAGTGCTTTTTAGCTTTGTCGTTTGAAAGACACTTGTCACTGGTCTTGCTCTGTGTATCCGAAACAGGCTTGGCTCTTTTTTTTTCTGTTTTTCCATTTACATGTAATTATCCTAAGCTGATGCTGAACGCTGCAGCCTGTTTACAGCATCTACCTCAGTGTTGCACATTAGCAGGATGGGGTTGTCATTTCCCCGTTTCAGAAGTCATGAATAGAGAGTTATAAAGCTCCTCTCCCTTGTTCTTCCTCCCTTCTCCGCTGAATATCCTAGGACACAGACCTTCCCACTTTAACAACCTTGTTGTAAATTGATATGGTAAATTAATCACTCGGATGTTGAAGGACTAAGAAAGGTTTGGTGGCATCTTTCCTCTGTTGGTGTTTGGAATGACAAAAGGAAATTGGTCAGGTAAAATTCTCTCTGTATTAGGTTATTACTATAACCAGATGTTGAGGTTTTCCAAACACTCCATGGTTTGCCTTTGCTCTCTGGCTGGGGATAGAAGCCAATTACTCTTTACAGTGTATTTCTTAGTGCAAAGCCAGAAGCTAAGCATCCTACTTGAAATGCCAGTTATAATTACCTTGGCAGAAATAATCGTGCGCTGGGGGTGTGTGTTGGGGGCGGTTGCCTTCTCTTAGCGGACTAAGATACATTCCTCATTTGAAATAAGCTCCCGCATCCATGTTCCTGTATTTGTCATCTTGGTTGGTCAGAAACCGTGCTTCTGTTTCTAATTGATTTTGATTAACAGCACATCGATGAAACAGTTACTGAATGTCAGCTTCCTGGAAGCATGTAGGGCCCTGGTAAGAGCTGGGTGTGGGTGACAGCACTGCTGGGTCTCCGTGCTTGTGCAACAGCGACCTTGAAACTGTCACCAGAAGAGCTTCTGTGGTTTCTTGTCAGAACCCAACATGCTAAAAATACCACGTAGACTGAGGACAACAGGTATCTGTGCCAGGTCTAGTAAGAAAAGGGAAGCGGTTTGTGTGTGAAGGATTGCCGAGAGGCGAGTGGCTAACGGCAGTAGCGGCTGTGGGTAGGTGCTGATGTGTTATGAGGGACAAAAATGTGTAGTGGGTACTTAATGTCTTTTCAGCCTCGTGTCACGTGGAAGTAGCCAGCAGCAGCCAGAAGGGCAACCACCCAAATCAGTACTTGGATGGAATCACACACTGTGCAAATGCAACTTTAAGGGCCATATATATACACATATATATATGAGTCTTCTGCTCATTAGCTGGTGCGGTGCAACAACTGGAACAAGGTGCTGGTCCATTCTCAGTGACTCCTCCACTGTCCCATCCTTAGCCTCTGCCCTTGGTCCCTCTCTCTTTCCTTTCTAAATTGTCCTTACAGATGTCACTTTCAACAAGTGGTACCCCAGGGATTTTTTCACCAGCAATTAACAACTCTCTCTACTCCAGACCTAGTAGCACCTGGGTAATTTGGAAACTGGCTGTTCCTGATTAAATAGCTCGTTATCTTATTAATTGCGTATTATTGATTACTATACTAGACATTAAATAGGAATCAGAGCCTTGTTGACAAGTTCATATAAGCAACCTTCAGCCTTGGAGAATCTTGAGTCAGTGCGGCATTCAAACCACAGAGCAGTGAGAGTTCCAGGAGTTGATTCAATGTAGAAACTGCAGGTTGTCCCACATTCTCATGATTTAGGACATGAAATGTTCCTGGCCTTTGAAAGATGAAATTTAAGCTTTAGGACCCAAAAATTCAACTTTATTATAAAGATGAGCTCTGAAAAATACTAGGCAGTGCTTGGAGGAGAACAGAAGCTGACTCCTGTATCTGAGACGGGTGAGGAATAATTAATTATTCAGGTGTCATCCATTACTAAAAGTATTCTTTCAACAAGACCCGAGAATTGTCTTCCAGTGGAAATTGTACAATTACCTATGGAGTAAATGGTCTGGTATACATTCATATGTCAAAATGCACTTCAAGATGTATGTCAGCACTTTTGTGCAGAAGAGGGAAATAAATCAGAGGCATGGCTGAACTGTTCTCCCTGTGCTGGCACTTCTGAAGTCCCATTTCATCTGCTGCAGTTACTATGAAGTCCATGAAAAACCGTTCAGGCTTTCTTCTCCTTTTGTTAGGGCTTTCTTCTCCTTTTTTCTCCTTCTGTTATTTAACTTCTTAAACGAAGTAATCAAATGCAAAATTTTCCCTTCAAAAAAAAAAATGTTCTGTACTCTTTTTCAGAATCGATTTTTGTAAGATTTTCGTGTGGAAATGGATGTCGTTCATTCTCGCGTAAGACTCGGGTATTGAAATACTCAGCGAGTAATGACTGATTGAGGTTTTAAAGTCTACCTTCTATTAATTGCATGTTCATGTGGGGGCTTTTCGCCCTGTTCCAGCCCGTAACACTAAGCTGCCGGGCATCAAGTGATTATTGTTCGTGTATCATCTTGCTAGACACACAGAGTATCTTAGCTGGGGATGAAATACTAAGCAGACATCTGTATTTCTTTTTTTTTTTTTTTTTTAATGAGAGCGTGAGAATCTAATGGGTTATGGCAAGAGTTTAGTGTTACCAAAATCCAGTTTTATCTGTAATGTTTTCACAGTATTTAGCTTCTACATTGCTTAAAAATTGGAAGTGGAGATGTTCAGTGTGCTGCTTCCAGAGTCACGGGCTAGCGTTCAGAATCCAGATGCCACGCTCAGTGTGACACAGATAGGATGCTGAAGCGTCATGGCGATCTAAAGACGTACGCAGAAGCTTGGGGTTCAGTGTTTGATTCCTGTGCAGCCTTTGATATGCCAGCCGTGAACAAGAAGGGTTTTGAACACCGATTGATGGCTTGCCAAACTTTGCAAGTCTGGGACGCTGACTAAAAGCTGCAGAGGGGCTCTGGGGGGTGGTGGTGGTGGTGTGACTGGGGCTCGGGATTTGCTCTGTTCGCCGGGTCCCCAGCCACCTGACCCAGGGTCGCAGCACCGGTGCGCGGCGATGGGGGAGAGGCAGCTGCGCGCTTCAGAATCTGTCCTGCTCAACCAGGGCATTGCCCGTAGGCTTCAAAAGTACGTGGTGGAGAACTTGCTGGACCATGATGCAGTGTTCTTTGTGAGATTGTTTTTTTTTTTCTGCATCTATTTGTAAAACTTCTGCCAAGATGAGGAAAAATTTACATCTGGTGACAAAATCCAGTTGTGGATTTTCCCATTGCAGTTCCTGGGGTATGCAAAGAAGAGTGTAGCCAGCAGGTCCAGGGAGGTTCTCCTCCCCCTCTATTCTGCACTGGTGAGACCACATCTGGAGTGTTGGGTCCAGTTCTGGGCTCCCCAGTTCAAGAGGGACAGGGAAATACTGGAGAGAGTCCAACGGAGGCTGTGAGGATGCTGAAGGGACTGGAACATCTCTCTGCTGAGGAAAGGCTGAGAGCCCTGGGGCTGTTCAGCTGGAGAAGAGCAGCCTGAGAGGGGATCTCGTGAATGGTTACAAATCTCTGCAGGGTGGGGGGCAAGGAGAAGGGGCCAGGCTCAGTTGTGCCCTGTGGCAGGACAAGAGGTGATGGTCACAAACTGGAACACAGGAAGTTCCACCTCAGCATGAGGAGAAACTTCTTCCTTGTGAGAGTGACAGAGCCTGGCCCAGGCTGCCCAGAGAGGTTGTGGAGTCTCCTGCTCCAGAGACTTTCCAGCCCCAGCTGGCTCTGTTCCTGTGTGGGCTACCCTGGGTGACCCTGCTCTGGCAGGGGGGTTGGACTCGCTGATCTCCAGAGCTCCCTTCCAACCCCCACCATTCTGTGATGTGCTACTGGAATGAAAGATTGTCCACAGTCAGAGCTGGAGTGAGAGCATACACCAGATTACCAGAAAGCCAGGCTTGAATTTATCCTCAGGGAGCTTCAGCTGGATTCACAAGGAGCTGCTGCTGCCTGGGTCTGCTCTGAGCATAGTTGGGATTACGTGAAGGCCAGGCTGTGTTAATGTCTGTGTGCGAGTAACCTGGGGCGCAGCTTCCTGCCCGCCTGGCTGCAGTTGCTGTTTGACATCATCTGACATCGTCCAGCAGAATTCTAGAAAACTCTTGCACCTTGGGTGCTTTGCTTGTTTTGAGTTCTTCAGGTTTGTGTTTCTTTTTTCTTTTGGAGCAAATGACTTGCACCATTCAGCTCCTGGTGCTCAAAGAAATAATATTATTTCCTTTTTCTTACCTCGCCTTTGCCTCCCCCAGACAGATTTAAATAACAGCAAGGCTCCTATTTAAAATGATAACATCCAGGAAATTAAAAGTTAAGCCCTTCACTGTCCATAACTCGGTGTCTCTGCTTTCCCCTTCTCAACGGTGGTGTAAATGAAGGATGAAGCCTCAGCCTGAACTTTCAATTTCCTGGCTGTTGTCAGTTTGTCTCACAATGCTGCCATTTAGACCATTTTCATTTCTGGAGAGGATTCATACACAATATATTATAGAAAACTAGTGAATAGCCAGAGGCAGAAATTAAATATTTGGCAAAGATTCATATTAACCCGAATTACCTCAATGTTTTGTTGAGCAAGCGACGAGATTTAGATTCTAGAGTATTATTAGTAAAATGCTCATCGCTTGCAAAGGGATTGCTTAAAATGATACCTTAGAATTTCTTCTATCTTGATAGCTTTGCCTTTTGGTAGTTAAGGAGTCGTCTCATCACGACGTGTTCCTCCCTCCGCCTCCTCGAGGAGGGGACCTGACTGCTGGGGGCTCTGCCGGCACAGGGGGAAGGGCAGCAGGGATTCTGAGGGCTGGGAAGGGTCTTGGTGCTAGAGAGGTGCTGGAGGGAGTTTCTAAAAAGCGAGGCTGGGCTAGCAGAGAAAATCAGCAGGTGAAAAACCCGGGAGTATGGGTCAGACTTAAGACCAACTAATCAGTTTCTGCCAAAATGTAATTAAAATCTTTTACGAAAGCCTGCAAAGCACTTGGTGTCCCTCTCCGACTCGGGAAAGGCTGTTGGCCAACACGGCCTTGGGAGGGCTAATTTACACTTCAGCCACTCACCTTGTTGCCTATTACAGTCTACAAAATCTCTCCTCTATTACTGTTCCACAGATTCTCCCAATCTGGAGGAGAAAAAGTGACAGCTTTTTTTATTGTTTTAAATTCATCTTATTACATGCATCTTTCAGGAAGAAGTGATAGATGAGCTATCTTTTTTTTTTTTTTTATATCAATTCATATATTTTTCCTGGTTTTTTACCTTTACTGAGTATCTTACCAGTCTGTTCAGTGGTCAGGCTTGTGGCAGGTGCATCTTTCTTTATTGCTTTGAAAAATGGGGTGCCTTTATTCTTATTAAACTCAAAATATCTTAAATGAATTTCAGATTTATATGTGGAAGTCTCACTATTTGCAGAATGAATCATAAATGCCAGTAATGCAATTTTAAAGAGACGTTTTCTCATAGAAGAAGAAAAATCCTTGAATCTTGGTATCTGGCTTACCTGCTCTGCCCAAAGGTGCTGTGAATATCTTTCTATATCCTCTTTGTTGGTCTGACAGTACAAAGATGGACAGGAATGGAGAAAACTAAAGATATTTTTCTGGCCATCTACGTATTGGTGGGTGTTCTGTGTTTCTTGAGGTGTTGAGTACCTTGTGTACTTACAAGTGCATGCACAGATAAACACGGCTAACATTATCGTCAGTGACAGCAAATGGGATAGAAAGATTTAAATAAATATTGATTTTTCACGAGGATGATTTTTCTTTTGTGGTGTGTGCTCTCTCTAAAGTACAGGTAACAAACACGGCTCTGCGCATTGGGCAGCGGCAGCACCAGCCGCTGCTGTTCGCTCTCACCGGGTTTTTTTCTGACGCTGTCGACGGCTCTTCTGAGGGATAACTGTGTGACCTTTTTTTCTGTTCTTTTTGATGTTGAGAAAAAGCGACAGGTTATGGGTCTGGGAGGGAAATGGAGATTTTTTTGCTTTTTAAAAACTTTCTATGGCTATAAATCAGGTTATATGCACAAATTTTAGTCCGGAATTTGAACCCCTCTTCAGTTATTTTATAGTGGTCCCACTGGAAAAAAACAGCCTGAGCAGTTCACAGCGTAATTTTTCTGTCCCTTCAAACATTAAGACAGGTCTTACCTTTTCTATTGCCTTTTTTCTCTGTTTGCTAAATTTTAGGGTCAAATACTGCTCCCTTTAGTTAGGAAAAGTTTCAAATTAATCTGTGTTTCATAAGGCGATAAATAAGATCCGATCATTACCAAGTAGCTGGGGACATAATTGGTGTTCTTTCATTTTCTATCAAACCCTAAGTTCAGAAGGTAGATATCCATTTGCTGTTTGCACTTCCATTCCACTGGCTTGTATGTAACTGTCGATAGGGATTCCCCGTGCAGCCCAGCTGTTGAGACCCAGAAGTTAATTAACAGGAAAAAAAAGAAAGGTTTATGAAGATCTAACCAAGGGAGAAAAAAAAAAAAAAAAGAAAAACAAAACAAATCACTAAATCAAAAGTGAAAGTTTCTTCACTGTTTCCTAAAAGAGCAGATGATAATGTGCTTGTAGAGAGCACCGGGTGCAGACAAAGGGAGTCCAGGTTCTGCCTCTGCTGTTGGCCAGCTATGTTACCTCGGACAAATCATTTTACCACCTTTATACTAAAGTCCTTTTTGAATATTCTGTGATCTGCTTTTGAAAAAGCTTTATGGAGGTTGTGGTTGAATGCTAGAGTGACATGGTCTTGCCCTTCCCCGAACGCATGGACTTGACCCAGCGAGTCCCCAAAGGCTGCGCCTTCTCCTCTGTAGACTGGGTGCTGGGAGCCTTCAGCCCCCTGGGGCGTGCAGTGAACGTGAATTATGCCAGTCGTGTTCAAAGGCAGGAGTGCTGAGTCCCTTCAGAGGGGGGCGTTTTGCCTCGCTGGCAGCACGCTTTCCCCAAACCAGCCTGTGCCATGTGAAGCTCCCCAGCGAGCGTGACAAACCGCTCAGGCCTCACCGTGCACCGGGGAGAAAACAGAGGTGGCTGTTTTAAGTCAGCCTTTCCTTAAACCCTCTGAAAAGACTGCAGAGAAACTTCAGTACAAAGCAGCCAGAGGTGACTTTGTCACTGTAAGCCTATTGCATTTTTAACTCTTTTGAGGTTAAAAATTGCCAGGCGTGCAGCGCACGTAGCAAGTCCTGTTCCAGCAAGCGGCTGGATTTCCCCGGTGAGCACCCAAGTGCTTCGTGCGGTGGGAGATGTGTGCCCTGCTTTGGAGGATTTGGTGCCGAGGTGCTGAGGGTTTGGTAAGGAACAGCGTAGTCTCTTGCAGTCTTCTCTTAGCATGACGTTCTGTGTATGGATCGACCGATCCAAGTGGGGCTTCATCAGCAATGATGAGAGGTGTGAATATGCAGCCAGAGTTCCATCTCTGCGTATGTAGCTTGTGCAGCAGCCACGTGAGCACGGCAGCGGAGAGCACGACCGTGCGGTGGTAAGAGGTGGCAAGTTCGTAGGAGACCCCGAGCCACGTTTGTAGCCAGAGAGCTCCTGCTGTGCCTGGCTGAAAACTGTGGATCAGGTTTGCCCCAGCAGTGGTGAAATGTCCGTGCACACGCAAGGGGTGCTGTTGGGCTGTGGTATTTGCAGATAACACGTTCTGTAGTGTGCTCTGTCTTCATTTGATATGATATTAGGGAGATGCTATAGTTTTGCTTTTCGTATCAATTCATAATTCTTTTTCTGGGTCCCCTTTCCTCTTCCGTTCAGGATCTGAGCTCATAGCAGCTGCATTTTCCCTTTTTTATGTTTTGTTGCCTGTCTTTTTTTTTTTTTTTTTTCCCCCTCTATTTTCTTACTGCCCTGGGAAAAAATAATGCAGGTCTTTATCACATTAAGCTTGCACAGTGCAATTTCAATTTATAGCTGAAAGTAGCCCTATCTGAAGAAGAAGAGGAGATTTCTTTTCTCTGGTTTTTGTTTTTCTCTGAATCTTACCTACATGAGTCGGGTACAAGTATTGTTTAAAATTTATAGAAAGCACATTATAATTGATAACGGTGCTTCAGCAGCATCCAGCACCATCCTTTGTGGTGCAAAGTGAACCGTTGTAGGACTTAAGCTAAAAATATTGCATTAACACTTAGAGAAAATGAAATTTTTATACTTGATTTGCTCATGGTCATATGGTTGCAACTAAACACAATTTGAGCTGTCACTTCGCTGCAGAGAAAAATATGCAATTTTGGAATATTTGAAATGAGCTTGATATTAGATTCTATAACTCAGAATGACACAGGAAATAGCGTTTGCAACATGATTGGTTCATTACTATTTGGTAATTGCAGTCCATCATTTTAAAGGGGAAACTAAAACACAAACAAATGATCTCGGCATTCAGCGGTCTCTGCATCTGAGTTGTCATTTTGGGGACGGTTTTAGGAGATGCAAGTTGTGTATGTTTGGAAGCTTATATTTTCCCCTCCCCTTTATCATTTCAGGAGAGCGATTTTCATCATAAACTAACATGTCAGCCAAAGCATCTACATTTAAAAAAAAAAAAAAAAAATTATTTCACAATTTTCCACATGCACATTTGATGTAAACCCTGGAGGTGTATTCCCCGAGTACCTATTACCTCCATTTTAGGGAAATTACATTAAATTATTAGTGACAAATTTACTTGTCTGCCAATGTGTTTTTCTTGAATTTTACTACAACATCAATACTTGGCTGTTTTATATGGGCCCTCATTTACCTGTCTTTGAAGGCAGTCACCCCTCTGGGAGCTTTGCCTGTCACTAACATGCACTAGGAAGAGTCTTTAAGTTTAACATTCGCTGTTTTGAATTAGGGAAAAAATATGTTGCACTTTAAAAATATAATATGCTTTTCCGACAAGTCATTTTAATGTCTGCTGTCTCTCTTTTTAGAGAGCAGACCCAGCTATAAGTGCAGTGTGCTCAAAGGAGACACTGGTTTGTCAACATAAAGGTGTTCACCAGGAGCTGGCACCCAAGAAGAGGGACTTAAACATCCGCTGTCTCCTATATCCTGGCTTGGGGAAATGACCAGGTTTTAGTTGTGTTTGTGTCTGTTCAAGAATCCTTTCTGGTCTGATGCCAAAATAAAAGCAGATGGAGAAAAATGTCAGAGTGAGAGCCAAAGCCAGCTACAGGGCTTGAAATCTCAGCTACAATTGCATAAGGAAATACAACTACGAGGCGTATGGAAAATACTCTGGGCCTTGTAGAGCGATCGCAGCGTGCCTGGCAGTGAGGTTTACTTGCCTGCCTCTTTTTTAATCTTTAAAGTCTTTGTCTTCAAATGCAATTAGTGTTAATTCCAAATAAACGAGCGTTTCAGGATTCACTGTGCTGCGGTAACTTTTGTTTAAGTCCACAAAAAAAAAAAAAACAAAACCAACCCACTCTGCTTTTTGAACCTGAAGCTTTTGCAGTCCGAGTTCCCCCTGTTGAGTGTTGGAATGCGGGGTTTTATTTTAGGGAAGGGACCCTCGCTGCTTTAATCTTCCGGCATGGTTGATGTGCCAGCAGCAGCAGCACACCACCTGATGCTGGGTCTGCTCAGACCTGGGAAAGAAGCGAGATTCTGCTAGTTCAGTGCTGGTCAGAGATTGCTGGGGAATCCTTTGGGGCTTCAGCAAATAGTATCAGCTATAGGATAGCACAGCCTTTTCTCCCCTAAAATACTGCCCGCCCGTATTGGAGGTATCTGTAGTTTTTGGACGCGAGGGGATGTCGCCGCTCCACGGCACTAACTCGAGACTTTCAGAAGTGCTAATTAACGAAGGCCAGGAAACGTAGGTGAGAATTCACATGGACAGAGCTGGACCAGCACAATCGTTACCACGTTATTGTTCTGGGAGAGATTCTTTGCTAGTAAACTGATACAAACAACTCTGTTGAAGCCAGTGAAGCAGTAGTGCTGTATAGTAGCAAATAATCTGCCCTGTGGCTTTATTTATTTCTGTATCATTCACTGCCTTGTGGACCAGATTCTGCTATAGCCCTTTGGGTGTTATACATTGTAAACAAGAAAGGATCGTGTTGATAGTAATAAATTCTGTGTCAAGCTTCCCGTAGTTGAGATTTCTAGTGCTGGAGCATCAAATTTCTGGGAGTCGGTATGTCCAGAAAACTCGAGGAGGTGAAAATTGATTATGAAGGTTGCTAACGGAGAGTAGATTAGAAGGGTTTAATCAAATTCCTCTCAATTTAGCAAAGCAGTTGATTAAAATCGGCTTTTAAATAGGACTTTAGTTACCTCAAGATAACTTGTGCTCTAAAAAGAGAAAGGGATGATCTCTGAGTAGCAAGATTGTGGAAGGAAAATGATGGTAGAAACATAATTAGAACCAGAATCTCTACTCTGTGTTTCAGCGGCTAGATTATTCCACTGAAGTTTTGCTGCTGGTTTTGATTGTATTGATAGCCCCAAGCCCAGGGGTTGCAGTTGGGGACTGGACCCCTGCTGCACTTTCTGCTAAGTCTTTCCATGCAGGCCCATATATTCTGAAAGCACAGAACCTCTGCCCCAAGGAGCTTGTAATTCAACCAGATTTGTGCGCGAGCACATCGGCGTGCGGCTGCCAAAGGGACCTGGATCCCGGTTTGTTTTGGTAAAATACAAGTAAAGAAGAGCCCTGCGACTGGAGCCAGGGACAGGGCACGGTGCCGGGATTCCTCTGGGGAGCAATCTCCTTTGTTGCTTGAGTGCTGGAGTAATTCTGTTCCAAAACCAAGTACAAGAAGATTCAGCAACATACTCTCAGGAATTATATAAATTCCTAATATTTTTTTTTGTTTCTGTTTATTAACTGTTGATAAATTCTTCTTCCACATCTTTCCTCGCTCAGAGTATTATTTTAGAGACTCTGCTTTGCCTGTTTGGCACTGGGACCACCACAGATCCATGAGAATTCCACTGGATGAGTGTTGCTTTTCCTTGTATCATATCCAGATCTTTAACGAGCAGCAAAATAGAACATACACTTACGATGTACCTCATAATTCAGTTCAATTTATTCCCGCACTGAATCAAAATGATTATATAAATCAATGCAATTTTAAACTGATTATCGTCAAATCCTCTTAATTAGAAAATAGGGGCTTCGGAGTTCACCTGCAGTATGGGAAATGCCTCTGCATTCTTTTGCCTGACTTTTTATCCTGGGACTGAAAACAGATAATGCGTATTATTGCCATTAAATATCATTTGATGAAGAAATTATATTCTTCGAGGACTTTCCTCCCCCTTTCTTGGAAGCTGCTGTGCCAAAATGCTTGTGATGTCTGTGCAATATATTTTGGCCTGAGGAGAAAGTGAGGAAGCTGAGAGGACCCGCCTGCTGCTTGCAAAGGCTTGGGTTTTTTTTTCAGGGTACACTGTATTTTAGAAGTTTT
>JANHGN010005687.1:0-26758 GCA_024605025.1 Megaceryle maxima | reverse complement strand
TTTTTTTTTTTTTTTTCTTTTCTTTTTCTTTTTTTTTTTTTTTTTTTCCGTGTGTTTTTTTTTCCCCTTCAAGCTGTAGAAATCCTAAATTATTTAGACTTGCTGTTTAGGCTGTAATATAAATAAGTGTGGTCTAATGTGTTTCTCATTGCAAAGCGCTTGGATACTGACGATGTGAGGTGTGAACTTGGGCTAGAGAGGAATTTTCTGTTAAATGAAACCTCCAGAGCTTTTGCCGTGGCTGAAAACCTCTTCACTCTAAGCCCTGAAATATGCTGATTTCCTGTGGGTCCCCCTCCCACCCTCCATTGCTCCTTAATAAGCCATTGGATGGTAGAAGAGCTTCTCCTACAAAAATGAGTACTGATGTAAGTACCTCAAAAATAAATTTATTTCAGAAGTGTTCTGTTAAGAGTTCTAACAAGTATGTATCAAGCAGTCTGGTGTTTTTACTTGGAGAACTCTTTAGTAAAACTATTTCTTTAACAAAGGTCTGTGTAGCCCTGTTGCACAATAAATTCAGGGTTGTAGAGCAGTAATTTAGTATCAACAGATTTATTCTCCCATGAGGTGTTCCAACGAGAAGGATGAAGGTACCAAGATTCTGTTTGGTTGTTTTTTTTCCAGAGGATGAAGAGAAAAATGTTACCAAGAATTTTAATTTTAGGAAACTTTTGCATTTTAAAGGCAGGGAAGAGAAACCGTACTTGGGATTCATGCATGCAGGCAAGCATATATATATATGCACACAGCCCTTAAATAATGGGCTTGTCTTCATTTCCCATGTGAAACTGAATGTTTGTTTCTACCCTTAACATCGTCAGCTGTTATATCAAGTCCACTAAGTTCATCTTATTGAAGTACGTTTAATTAATAACTGCAATTAGAATGCTGCAGAGCTCAGCAATGTTTACTCACATCGGTTAACAAAAGAGGGCATCTCTTCTGCGGCAGATTTCGGCTTTCATTACTGGTGTGTAAAGGAGTTTAATTTACCTGGAGCAGTGTAAACCTTTTTGAAAGAGGTGCCCCATTCCACAGAAGAATCATTCTCCACATACTCTAAATACTGTACATATTTACCAAATTTAAATACATATTTACATACGTAAGATTGACCCAATTGAATGGAATGACTCCCTCGATACCTTTTATAGTCTATTAGGTAAATAAGCATCTCGGAGACGGGCTCGCTTTTCTTTGCTCAGTAGATAGTAATGTGGGTAGGATTAGAGTTTTGGGTCTGTGCATGGTGGCTGGGTTTGACAGCTTACTGGAGAAAATACTGATTTTTCTCCGTTTTGGAGGTAGACAGAAATGCACAAAGCTAGCAATAGGCCAGAAATTGTTTAAGATACAGCACGTGTGGCCGGCAGCCGCCCGGAGCAGCAGGTGAGGACGGCAGGACTCCCGCGGGAGGGAACCACGCGGCGCCAGTCGCGGTGGCTGGAGGCCGAGAGTGAAAATCAAATATTTCAGCAATTAAAAAGCCACTCCAAATGATCACTGAAAGCAGAGACCCTTTGCCCCCTTTAAAGCATTTTACAAGGAAGCTGTGAAAATTCTTCATAAATGTTTAAATTTAGATCCAGACTTTTATCGTCATTACTAAGAAAAGATGCAGAAGGCAGCAAGAAATAGGTTAAGAAATTTCCCGATGCCACAGAAAAATGAGGAAGAGGGAACACTTGGAAGCAAGATTTTTTTTTTAACTACTGTCTAATATAATTCTTAATAATAATTTTCATCTCTAGGTCTTGCAGTGCCTTGCAGGGGGGAGTTACGTATTAGGAAATCCAAGTTTATTTCCTGGGGAATCAAGGGGCAGAAGTTTGTGGTGCAGCTGCAGCCAGATGTTGCCATAGCCAGGGCTACCCAGCATTTTGGGCAATGTCTCGTGGCTCCCGTTCCCAGCATTGAACGGAATTTGTATCTGTACATTTCGTATTTGTGAATATATATATATATTTTGTTTTCAAACTTGAGCCCTGGCAGTAGCAGCATTTAGCTTGCTTCTTATTTGCTCTGAACAAGAAATATTTTTTGTAGCTGTGAGTGAAAAGGTAATGTTGAGAACTAGGAATTAATTTTGTGTATCGATTCTTTCAGTCAAAGATGACCATACAATAGAGAAATCAAATGTTAACCTCTGAGCAGGGGTGGGAGCTCTTCCTAGACACCCTGTGCTGATAATCCATCTGTTGTTCTATGTGGAGTCTTTTGCTTTTGGAGATCAGAATCGGAAATCTGCAAATTCTCCTTAGAAGGCAGAATGCCCCTGAGCCGTAAATATACTTTCTGTGTGACACACTGACAGGGACTGCTCAGCTTATTTTACTCTGGGCCAATTCATCACCTACTGATTTACAGAGCTGTTCTAGTTTTATCTTACTGATTTGCAAATTCTACTGACCAATTACATTTCAAACATCAGTTATTTTTATTATGTAATTTGCTTTAGTGGAGCATATAGAAAAGCCAAGCCCTACTCCGGAGAGCTTACAGTTTAGTTTTAGATACGTAGCGAGGATCATAAAGAGAAGAATGAGCTGTCCTGTATAGCAATGGCAGTTACTTGGTCTTGGCATGTGCTTGTCTTGCTGTTCTACTCAAGCTCCTTAATTCTGGTGGGGGGGGGAATCAGTTCTTTTACACAGCGAGACAGAAATTAATTTCCAGAAGAAATTCTGCTACTAAACCCATGGTGGATGTCACTGGGAGTAAAGATGAAGTGAAATGCTGATTGTGGAGGCAGGATGCAGTGAGAGAGGCAGTGAGTGGAGTCCTAAGCTGTGTGGGGCTGTGCGAGGCCAAGGTGAAAACTCTGGTAGCAGCGGCACAGGGCAAGGTGATGGAAACGCTGACCGCAGGGGGATGTGCCAGGTGACGCATCTTCTGAGTAAGCAGGGCACTGTCACTGTAATGTCTCCGTGTCCAAATGCCAGGCGGGGTGACAGATGTGGTGACCGGCAGGATCCAGGAGGAGAAAACGGTAACTGGAGAGATCCAAGGCCAGGTGACAGTTTTGGTGGCCAAGATTGGACACAGGCTGTTGTGTGCAGGGAAGATGAGGAGCCGATACAGGTCTGAGGCATCACGATGGGAGATTTTTCTGGTACCATATCAATCGTCCTGTTCTTTGAGAGAAGCTGTGGGAAAGAAAAAATGGGGAGACTTTGACGTTAGGGGCACACTTTGCATTGAAATATGATATAAAAAGCTCTTCCTCCTGGGAATATATTTTACCAGCAGAGGTTTCAGACTTCCTTAATTTCTCTCACTATGTTGAAATACGAGTGGCAAAAGTGTTAGAAGATAGAACTTCTGTTTGTGAGGTAATATTTCTGTTAATATCCAGGACACTTAGTACATTTAGCCATGATTTATTGTTAAAGTTTGTCTTTCTGTTGTGTCTTAAAGCTTAAAAATAGCCTCATCCCATTGCAGTACCTCCTGCAGCAGGTCAGGCTGGTTGGCAGAGTTCCTGAAGGAGCGCTACCAAGGGAGAGAGAGATCTCGGGTGTATCTAGGACTGACTCCCCCCAATGTGTGTATTTGCAAACAGTCATGGATTAGATGCTAGAGTCATATCGAAGGTGAAACCGCAACAGTAACGCTCACAAAAAGAGCCATTAATTTCCACGTGAACATTTGCTAATATAAATCACGGTTTAGTGTATCGACCGCACCGGTGCGAAGAGCCGCAGGGCAGATGTGTCTTGGCGGTGGCATCCCCGCTGCTTTGCACCTATTCAAATGCAGGACACACTTGGCTGCATGGATAATATTTATTCAAGTGCTTTTTAAAAGACATGGAGAAATGTGCAGTTTTTCGTCTTCAATTTATCACCCTCAGTCTGAGAGCAAAAAGGGGTGTAAGTGAAATCCAAAGAGAAGAATGATAAAAGAAAAATACATACAATATTCCAGACATTTTATAAGCTGTTTCAAAGGAACCATGTGCATGGTAATGTGCTGCGTCCAGAACTCTGCCAGTGACCTGGACAGCTTTGTAGGTGGTGAAATAATTAATTTTCTGCCCCTACACCAGGCTTTCTATGCTTCGATATGTTTACCTGTTCTTTGTCCAAATAAAAGCAACGTGGGAATGGAGTCAATAACGTTGACCAGTGCTTTTCCCTTCACCAGCTGCAATTTGGCAAATTAAAGGAGAAGGAAGGAAGGTCCCTGCTGTTGTATGGAAATTTTTCAGCTGGTTTTGGTTAGTTTCTTACCTTTCCTCAGTGGCATAGACATCCTGAAAATATTTTGTAGTTTTCCTGTTCAAATGCCTGACCGAAGGGAAGCCTGTAGAATGTAAATTATAAAGATGGATGTATGGAAAGAACGTTCACCTCGTGCTTGGCTATCAACAACTGAATTTAGAGTTGCGGCATCTCTGAAAACCCCTGTCAGGCACAGAGGCTGCGAAGCAGGGCCGGCACTGGAAGCCGTGCCCTGCCGCCTGGGAACGCCCAGCAGCGCGCCCGCCGGGAGCTGGGGCCCTTCCACAGCGCGTGTTCTTCCTCACGGCGTACAAGGGACGCCGCTTCGATCCCCGAGCGTCTCAGTCCGTAGGAACTGGAGTGCAGTGGGAAGCTGGAGCGGGTGCAGGTTTGTCGCAGCGAGCTCGTTTCTCCATTCCTGCAGCGGTTCCAGCAGAGCGCAGGCAGCCCCGGTGCCTAGCGCGGAGCAGGTGGCTCTATTTCTTTTTTCCTTTTATGTATCAGAATGACCTGTCTGCTGAAAAGGTCAAGCCAGTGCAAAAATGACATATGTGGTTGCAATTTTAAAGGTTTGAATAATTTCAGGATCCCACATGCTTCAGGGCTGTACGAGCGCTTGGAGTCAGGATGGGGAACTGTCTCCAACTGGACCGAGCCAACTTCGTGCTGGGGATTTTGTGAAGCGCAAAACAGAAGGAAAACGCAGTAGTCTGGGAAAGCAAATGGGATTTTGTCCATTGTTTTATGATGTTGAGCAGTAGCAATGGTATCAGTTAGAGGAGATGCTGTAGTCCAGGTTTTTATGCCTAACATTTGAAATAGGTGCGATAATTTTTCATCTCTCCATTGTAAGACACACATCTGAAAAGAGGTAACTGTTCCTTCAGCCCTGGGTTGTCTGGTCTTTCCTAGGGAGACGAGAGTAAGATTAGGAAAAAATTAGTGATGATTTCTTAAAATATGGTGGATGTTTTTTTTCAGGTGGCATTATCTGGATCTCTTTATTCCCTATCACTATTCTTACTACTACTGTCGTAGTCTGGGAGAGGCATCCTTCTCAACTACATTCTGGTGCAGCCAGGCACCGATGGTTGTTCCAGTGAAACACCATCAGCATGGGCTCTACAAAACGGCTTTTAAAAAATTCCTCTGGGTGTGTAATTCCTTCTCAAGCTGTCTCAAAACACAGGCAGTGTAAACACGGTGAATTATTAGACGGTTGCTCTTAGACTTTTGGAAAACTTTCTTGCAGAAGGGAGAGCACATATTAATTGCATCATCATTAATCACAAGTGTGTCTGTCCAGAGTACATCTCGCACTATGATGAATCTGAACACAGAAGCAAAAGTCGTAGCAACGCAATGCAAAATATATTCAACTGCTGTCCCCTGTGTAGCTCCAGAGTGCAAATGCAGAAATATATAAATATGAAAATAGCTCAATGATCCAAAAGGAATCTTGAAAGGAAAAGCGAAAACTGCTCTGTGGGGTTTTCTTTCTGTTGTTGGTTTGTTATTTTGGTTGGTTTTTGGTTTTTGTTGGTTCGTTTAGGTTTCTTTTTGTGGTTATTTTGGTTTGAGTTTCTTTTTCTTGTTTTGTTTGTTGGGTACACTCCCCCCTTTTTTTTTTTTTTCCCCAGCAAGTTGTTTCCTTGTGCATTTTTTGAGTATCTGTTGCAGTTGTTGTGACCTGGAGAAACAGGATAGAAAGTGTGCCCTGTGACGGGGCCATTAGCAAAGGATGAAGGGGTGTGAGTGGGTACAGCACTTCCAGAATCCCCCTCTGCCCAGAAACAGAAAAAAATCTCTCTGGAGAAAGGCCTGGTTCTTAGCACTCAGGTGTCATGGAGACCAGCACTCCAGATGTGTTCCTGTTGTTCTCTGACATGCACTTTCCACTTGTGCCGCGCGCACACGCGCACGGCAGGTGCATATTGTGTGTCTTTACACATCCACACGAGGTCAAAAGAATGCACGCAGCTGCACGCAGGCCCCATGTACACATACATATATGATTATATATATTATGCATCAACAAGTTGTAACTGGTTTAATGACTGCAATTGAAAAGAATCAATGAGATTTTAGCTTTGGAGTGGAACGTACAAAAAAAAATATTTTCTCAGAAGGCAGAGCTGAAAGCTGCATCAAATGAACTCCACAGCGTCAGCTGGAGCCGTCAGGCTGGGCAGACGCCTGTCTGCAGCGCACGCAGGCACCCCCTCCGTGCAGAGAATATCCTGAATGCTGGGCATTCAGCAGAGTCGTATTTAAAGGAAAAACCTGAATTCAAGACTCGTTTCTAGGAATATAAAGCAGGCCAGAAGGTCGTAGTGGTTTGGACTCTTCAGTAATTTTTTGCTGTCTACATTCTTATAATGTGATTTATTTTGAATGCTCTGAGGAAGGACTATAACCAAAACAACTCAACTGTCTGGAGACATGCATGTTAAAAACCAAAAAATGAGAGGGATGTTGCCTGGGTCACTGACCATTTAACAGCCCTTGAGCGGGATGTGAGAATGCTGCTTATGGCAGAGGCTTCAGTTTCTTTTTTTTTCTCTCCTTTGTAATAATTCTTTATCCAAATACTTGTAGTGAATGAAACCTGCTGCAGCGAGAGTCGCATTATCTATTCTCACCCACTCTTCAGGTCCTTTGGTTGTCCTAACGTCTACTGTGTTGAGGGGTAAATATTTGACCACTCTGCTAGCCATTGCTTCACAGCCTCTGAGTGACCCTGCATTAATTAGTTGGGAATTTCGGGGCTTTGAATCTGATTGAATCAAAATATTGTTTTTACAAGTTGATGAAGGCTTGATTGATGTGGGTGCTGCTGATTCTTTAAAGGATTAAATTGTATGTACAGATTACAGAGTCCTGCCTGTCACTGCTTAAATGGGAATTGTTTTTTAACAACTCCAAGAGAAAACAGTGTTTTTCTTTAAAACAGAGAAAGAAAGAAAGAAGTCCCATGGTTTCCCAAGGTCTTGCTCTCTCTGTCTTTGTGGGTTGTGTATTTCATTCAATCTAAAAATATTCTTTTCAGGCTAGGTTCATGCTTTCCTTCTCCAGCTGTGCTGTCCTGGGTGCCTCGGCCATAGGAAACGGGCTATCTGGGTTCCAGGCTCAGAGATGATGGAGATCACAACTTGCAGGTCCATCTGCCTGCTAGCCCGTAGATTCTTCTGGACAATAGTGATAACATCTACCGAGTCTCTTGGGCTTTCCTTTTCAGAAGAGGAAAGGATCTCAGGGGACCAAAGAAGAGAGTGCAGGAGGATGTGGTGGCAGTCACGTGCCAATAGGTAGACAGAAGAAAAGCTCTTTAATTGTGCTGTTTAAGAAGGGGGAATCCAGAGAGCAGCTGTTCCTTCGAGGACACCATGGGCAGTAGGTCCCTTTCCACACGTATAGGGGGATATGTTTCTATAAATCCCAGGGATTTGTAAAACTAAAATCTAATTAACTGTAGACCCGTTACAGTGAAAAATGGCTTGTTCCTACAGACTGTGCTGTGCTTTGAGTCAGCCCCAGTGAGCACAGAAACAGTAAAAGGGAAGTCATTTGGTGTGGGTCCCACTGAGGGGTGCGTAGCAGGATCCCCTGGACTGCTGTTTGAAATGCGTGCGATCGCCTTCAGCGCCGCGGCGCTTCGGACTGACTGGGGCCACGAGTCTCCTGGCGGCAGGGGTACGGCCGGGGCTGAGCGCCCGCTGGCACGGCAGCAGGGGAGTGCAGAAGGGTTTGTGTGGATTCAAAGCCATCGAGGGAAGAGAGAGGGTAATAGAAAGGCAAGTCCATCACCTTAATTGCCTGATGTCTCACCCAGACCACAGCAAACACGAGCGCTGGTGATTCTGATACGGAAAGAGGGAAACGAACTTTCCTCAACTATTATTCTGAAAAAGAAGTTTCCAGTGATGAACTGGAGATAAAACCCGTATGAAGCAACAGATTATTCCTGTACCTCCTTTCGTTTGACTGGAAGCTCTCCTCCTAGGCTTAGTTTTTCCTAAATGTTCTTGTGTAAACTTGGTGTAGAAGTGTTGTATAGCAAGAAACCTCTCTGCTTGCTCATTACTGTTTGAAAACAAGTAATAAATCTCACTTTTCTGTTCTGCTTGCTGGAAGAACAACGGTTGTGGAAAGAAAACTTAGAAAAATCATATAGCTGTGAATAAAAATTAAAGTATTGGAGCATATCATAGTGTATTGAGGACAGGCAGCCAGTCTCTGCGGGCTGGGGGTGTGTTGTTGGCCAGTCTGGACACAGTGGACACAGTCCAGAGGGAAAGCTGGAATCCCCCGCAGACTGGCTCGGTTATACACCGGGAATTCTTGGTGGGGATCTTTGTCTGGTTTCCTTTTGGTCAAGTCTGGGTGTTTTCAGGAAGCAGTGTGGAGGTGTGCGCAGGATGCTCGTGCTGGTACCACTGGCTGTGGTGTTGCGTGAACAGCCTCGTCCTGAAAATGAGTCAGCAGCTTGTTTGTGGGTGTGTCATTGTAGGCTTGTTTTGGGGAAGAGGATTTGGCTTCCTCAGTGCCATAGCTGGATGTTGCACTCTCTGCCCCGTGACATCATGGAGCAGAAAAACGCAGTCATGGATTTTAGGGTGGCTTAAGGAAACACAGTCACCCAAGCTGGTGATGTGAAATAAGCCAGCTTGGAGAGTCTCTGCCCAGTAAAAACTTCCTTGGGACTGAATTTCTAATAATGCTGGTAAAATGAAGTTCTCCAGGTTTGTAACTTTTCATCAAAATGACAAATATTGGTTGTTTTACTTCCAGCACCCCAAAGGAATAATTAATACATCTGCCTTCAGCAGAAAGCTAATGTAGAGGAGAAACTGGGGGATGTATCCATCCCCAGAAGTAACGTCCACACTAAACCTTGCTTGCAGCGCGTGCCAGACCCTGTGGCCAGGTCCCGCTCCAGGACACGCAGCCGAGGGGATGTTCCCAGCGGCTGTGGGGGACCAGGGCCCCCAATCAGCCCTGTGCCCACCTCCCCCCCCCCAGCTCCCAGGACTTGGGGCTCAGCAGACGCCCTGTGTCTTTACCCCATTAAATCAGATCGGGTGGAGTTACTTTGCAAAGAAAACTGTGCTGAAAAACACTGGTGTGCTTTTGATTTGTGTTTTCCTCCTCTGCCTTTAATCCTGTTAGGAGCCTGCGTGTTTTCTCAGTGTCATGCAGCTCGCCAGCCAGTTGCAGGATCCTGAACAGGAAAAATATGTAGCGACCTTCTTCCATTTTAGCTTTCAGATCTTTTTCTTGCCAGCCAAGAAAGCGGTGTGGAGGAGCTGCGAGCTGCTGCTGCGTCCGCTCTCTTAGAACGTAAATTATTGAATTCAAAACAACAAACCGGGGTGAACCGTGCGCCAGTGCGCAGTTGGGATACTCCTGTCCACACCCCCCACCCTTTTGATGTGATGAGGAATAATTGGCAATGGGGAAGGAATGCTTATATATTAATACGTTATCTCCTCCGTCCTTTCCAAACGTCCCAGGTATATATATCCTTCTGTCAGTGCCATTTGAAAGGGCTCTTCCAAGGGCAGAGCTCCTGCTCCTGGCTGAGGCCATTCACCGAGCACTTGGCTGCATCTCACCAGGGAGCAGTGGCTCGTGCTCCTCGTGTGCCCTGAGCTCAGGCTCCCCCAGCCTCTGCCTTTCAGGGGCCTTTTTTTTTTTTTTTTTCCAGGGTTACAGGCAGCGTTTGGAAAATAGTTTTGTTTTGTAGTTAAATTTGTTCAGGAAAGATAATGGTCGTGTTTAATGATTTAATGTATTGCCATTTATAATTTTCGTTAAGTAAATTGCGGGGCAAAAATGAACAGCGAGTGATTTTTGTCTAGTTTTGATAATCTTGTGTTTATTTCAGTAGATTTTCTTAATACGTGTATGTGTTCAGATATGTGTAACAAACAGTTTTGAAAGATAGCAACGGACTTTAATAACAAATAAAAGAGCAGTTCCTATTCAGCTTAAAATTGCCCACAGCTAAATTCAAGGAAACATATCTGCAGCTGAACTGAAAAGTGCAGGAATGGGTTTAATCATTTAACCTCTGGATTACAAGCCAGGGCATTTAAAAATCCATAGCGTGGAGTTTGCTTATTACTTATATGAATCACATCTCTTTACTGCAACAAACCGTTGCGGAAGCCTCGTGTTCCCCTCTCTAATGGTAGTTTAGCTTTCCCTTTCTGTCAGGCTCAACCTCAGGAAAGAAAGGGGGAAGAACATTTACAATTGTTTAAATTGTCAGTGACATTTAATTTCTGTCAACAATTTCTTAATTATTGCCTTAAAAGCGAAGCTTCAATGTGTCAGTCTAAACAGTGATACAAAAGGCTTTTTAAGAAATCACAAATTAAGCTGCTAACGTTTACCATTTTCAGATACTGCTGATTAGATTAGAGATAATTATTTCTCATAATTTCACTACTGAAAAAGCTGGATGTCTAGTCATATCAGAACATCGCAACGAAATTACAGAGAAACCGTTTCCGAGCGCAGCGTTTGCACTTGTATTCAAAAAGGAGGGTGTAAAGGTTCGAATTTTATGCGATATTTACAGAATTAAAATCTCTTGGAAATGGAAAGTCTTCAGTCTAATCTGTCTTTCCCCTTGCAAAACAGAGTCTTCTAGAATATTTTGCATTTTTGCTTTTAGCAATAAAAATTGAAATAGCAAATGTCCGGTTTGAACGTGCATTTGGGGAAATGCTCTCAAGTTTAAAAATGAACGAAGTCTAATTAACAGTAATATCTGCCAGCCTCTTTTTCTTACCCCAAATAACAGAAAACCAAATAGTTTTAACAGAGTGAGATACAGAGTCTGAAAGAAAGGGTTAGCCAGGGCTGCTGTTTTAAAATGGGAATTTAGCTGATCTTATTTGTCATGTTTTAAATACTTCAAGTACTTTAACGCCATTCCAAGGAATTCACATAATTCTGTCAATCCTAAAAAATGTCAGGCTCCTGCAGCAAAAGGCTTTGACTTCAGCTCAGAACTCAGGGCTATTATCAAAATTAGAAATGTCATTTTCTCCATTATTTTAATGGAAAGTTACCTTTGGAAGAATAAGTCCATTTTGACATGATATAAATGTTTTAAAATAAAAAAAGCATTGAGGGAATCACAGAAACATTTTAATCTTAATTATTCATAAATAGCTACCTCAAGTCCATTTTAACAAAATGTCAGTTGACCAAGAAACATGCTTATTTTGCATGAGAAAAAAGGACATTTGGGCTGTAAAAGGATGCTTTATCGATGTATGTTCAACTTAAAATGCAACTTGCAAATCAGAAGCAACCCTCTATCGTGAAAGTGCATTAACGGTACAGCGTTTGCTCCTGAAAATTCAGCCATATGATGAAATTTTTAACTCATTGGCTAACTAACTAAAAAAGAAATGGCAAAGGGCTAGTTTTATTTATCAGGAATTTAGCAGGGGTTTTTTGATAAACAAATCTTAAATATTAGGAGGAGCTTGATCTGGATAAAAAAAAAAAAGGCATTTAAAATGTTGTTATGGTAAAGTTTTGAAATGTAAGTAATCCTCTTTTAAATATTCAAGAAGCTTTGTATTATTATTTTTTTTCTCCAGCCCTACCCTTGAGAAATTAAGTCCCCAATGTAGGTTTTAATATACTCGTGCACTTTGCAGTTAAACATTTTCCTTCTATAAAGACATCTAGAAAAAGACACGCTCTTTGATTTCTAAATACCTTTCACAGCAATTGATTGTTTTGTTCTTTTTAAACATGCAGATTAAAGTAATAAAAAAAGACTTTTTAGAGTTACAGGAAGAATTAATTGTTCCTTTCAGCTCCTCTAGAACCTATAATTTCCACGTTCACGCTGGCCTGCACGGTCGCTTCTATGTTTGTATATACAGGTTTCATTGGCAGACCTAATTTCAGAATACATAATGCATGATTTTGAAACCAATTTGTTATTGTAATAAAATATTTTTAGGAATGCATGGTGGTACTTGAGAGGAGAATGTTAAATTATACATGTATTGTGGCCGAGTGCATTCATTTAGCTCAGTGTGCAGGTGAATCTCCCCATGACCTTGGCACTTGCAGGGTAGCATAGAATAACAATCAAATCTAGGATTGGAAATCCTACCATTTCCAAATATTAACAACTTCTTTCAAAGGAAATGCTGATTTCAGCATTTATGTTAATGGAAACATCAGTATATCTTTCAGAGAACTTAAAAAAAAAAAAAAAAGAAAAAAGCCATGATCTTAATAGGATTAAAAGCCATGCTTTTTATTTTCAAAATGCTAATTTGTTTTCTGCATTCTGTTTTCATATCGGGTCTTGTTATTCAGTGCACTGGGATCTAGAGGACACTGAGAGCTGCCAGAAACGCGTTGGTAATGATAGGAAAGCTGCATAAAAGGTTTGTTTCCGAGAGAAATTCTCTGTTCCTTGCAAGCCTGTTTTCCCCATCTCTGTTGGCTGGTTGGTTAGAGAAGCCAAGCGCAGCGATGCCGATGCGAAGCGAGGGGAGAGCGTTTTGCTTTCTGTTGCTGCGTCGCGTATCTCTGTATTTATTCCTCGCGCATTAAGGAACAAATGTTAGTCATTAGGGGTGCGTTAATTGAAATAGCCTGTGACCCATATTAGGGAGATGAACTGATCCGGCCGGCCAAGTTTGGCTGTGAAATTTCGAGTAGCCCGAGGCACCTGACATTCTGTAATCTGCTTATCTGGCAGCCTTTCACAAGCGGCTCTCCCATCGTCATTCATGCTGAACAGTGGGGTGTAGAGAGGAGGCCAGAACAGAGATAATAATTTACCATGTAATTTGTTTTGAGATTCCTTTGATAGATTTCAAAACCGAAGCATCCTGCAAGAGAACAGGGCCTTTAAAACCTTTAAGCCAAGCCAATTCTGTGCTTGGTGGTGGGTTGTGTAGTGTGCTCAGCGGGAAGCCACCTTAACGAATGGACACCCAAGGCACTGGCCATTCTCCGTGGGGACCCTCGATTTATTTAATGGCTTTTAAACATTGCTTCTATTCCTCTCCCTCCTACAATGACTCTTATAGCCAACGCTGTAAATTTGGAGAGACCGGAGTACAGTTCAGTGCAGGTTGATGAAAACCATTTGCAGCAATCAAGAGGGGCAGGTAATTTTCTGGACAGATTTGGTTTGTAAATGAGGTGTTCCATTTGGGGAGCCGGGCGGCAGCGCACCTGGCTGGCAGGTGGCCGGGCGCAGGACAGCTTGCTTTAATTCCCCACTACTTACGGGATATTTCTTCAGCCCACAAAGTTTTGGTTTAATGCCTTCGCGGAGGCATAAAACATAACAAAAAATTCAGGGATTTTATATTCCAAACTTCAAAACTTTCATCCAAAAGGGAAAAGGATCAAAAGGAAAAGGTGCTGCGTTTCATGTTCTCTTGTGGTTTTAATACTTGTTAACTGACCTATAAACTGAGTTTTCCAAGTAAAGAAACGCAGGAGAGTTTTATTACAGAAAAATCTACTGCGAATCATCCCCAGCTGCTTTCAGAGATAGGAGAGGCGATTTTCACTCTTGCTTTCAAGGGTGATATGTGCAATCTCGGCACCTTCCCTTTGTTTCCACGCTAACATTGTGCATCCAGAGCCATATTGCTTCTTTTGTTTACTGTATTTCTGAGTATTTTTTTTCTCATGTAGAGCAGCTGCTTTGGGCTTTTTATTCCAGCCAAAGGAGACAGAATCGCATAAAATCAAGTCATCTTTGCTTGATTATTTTGCTTGGTGCAGTCCAGTTAATATCATCTTGATGCTTACAATTACCTTGCATGTCCTTGGATCCAAAGGACTCTTTAAAACCCAGCTGTAAGTATTGCACGGGTGACCTCCAAGCCCGTTGCAGGGCTAATCATGGGCTTGTATCTGGAACTGGAGGTGCTGGGAAACTCCTAACTCTATTCCTGTGGAAAAAAAAAAAAAATTGTTAGTTTTGGAAATGCCTGTTAGAATGATAAAAGCAATGAACTCACTGAGTGAGGAAATGCTTAGAGAGAATAGGTTTGAACCTTTTAGGCTGAATTTAAGTTTTGAGATCAGCGTGGTGCTGTGTATTCTGCACAATGCCCAGCACAAAGGAGCCCTGGCAGGGGCCTCTGGGTACTGCTGTAATGCAAATCATAATAAATCATAATAATGGACAAACCATGTTGCTTTTAAAATGCATGGCCTTTTGTTGAGGACTTGCAAGGGTTCTGGGGGAGCACTGGTGCTGTCGGTTTTGTGTCGGCCGGCTCGGCAGTCTGTGACAAAGCCGCACCGTTGAGCGAAGGTAGGCGTTTGGGAGCCACTGGTTTGCTTTGAACAGAGAAGCGCGATAGCAGAAACAGCGTGGGGAGCACAATTCAGTAACTCAGATGTACCCGTTGGTCTCCTGTGTAGTCCCAGAGGCCACCATGGGGAGCACAGGGAAGCAGAGGGTCTGGGGGGCACAGCTGAGCGTGACCCGGTACCGGCTGACCCAAAAGCTGTCAGTGTGTGAGGAGCTCTGAAATCAGAACCAGGCCAACAAATGCAAGCCTGTAAGATCCTTTACAACTTCTGAAAGAGTGGAAAGGCCTCCTTACAGCAAGAAAGTGCCCTGATGTGGGTGGAAGTGATTCAGGATTATGTCCTCAAGTGGCAGTGCTTCTGAAGTGTGGCCTTAGCACTCTCATCAGTTCATTTCCCAGCATTTTTTCTTCACTACCTTCCAGTTTTCATCACGCTTTCATTTCAGACAGTGATCCTGCAACAGCAAGAACTGCTCAAAAAAAAAAAAAAATTACTTTTTATAAAAAAAAAAAAAACAACAAAAGAGTACATTTTACATAGGATTTCTCTCTCTCCTCCTGAAACATCCTAATTTTGCAAGTAAGGGACCTTATTGACTATTGCTTTGCAGGGTTTGCTTTTGGGGTGTTGGGTTTTTTTCCACCTTTATCTGAGGTGCCCTTCACAGCTGCTGGAGATGAGAGCCGTGGGGCTGGGGGTGAGGGGCTGGGCCCTGGGTGTGCTCCTGGGGGTTCTGTACCCCAGTGAGCCGCGTTCCTCCCGCAGTGCCCGCAACGAGCCCGTCCTGACGCCGCAGCCGCCCCCGATGGGCGCGCTGGTACCATCCTGCTCCCCAGTGGCCCAAAAGCTTGATTTCTGTGAGCCAATGTTTTCCGTGCGGTTTATCCTCCCCAAATGGAAATGGATCTGTCTCTTGTGGTCACAAGTGGGTCTCTTCTCTGCTTGATTTATTAAATTTAGAAAAGGCTTATCTTGGAAAACAGACAAACAGCTTTTCCCATGGCAGTGCACAGCGTCCGTTCAGGCTCATGCAGCCTGGAGATTCATTTGTAATATTAATAAAAAGAGTGCGAGTTGCAGCTTATGTAACAACATTTCGGGATAATTATCTTAATTAGGAATTGTTCTTTTTCAATGTCTCATTTCATAGGCTGTACAGCAGAAATGTTCCGACCCATACGTTATGTCAGTGGCTTTTAAAAACCAGCTGCACGGTTTATAGAATATCAGGGAGGTCTGTTATTTGCAGGAAGGATTTTCTGCTTATCTTTCTGTAATGGTGCAGTAGCTTTGCTACGGGGCGGATTCTGAAGTATCACTTAACATCAATCCATTTCCTTAAGATTGTTGATAACGTGGTTTGTATTTCACAACTAATAAATAGGCCAGATTTCTTAGCCAGGTTTAAAAAAAAAAAAAACACAAAACAACCAAACCACCCTCACCCAAGTTCTTGTAACACCTACACCCACCCCCCTCCACCCCCCCAGTCCTTATTTTGGAGTTCTGCAGTATCCTGGGCTTTGGAAAAATAGTGTTTTCTCATTCCACTCAGATTTTATGATGGGGCTGTGACGAGGTTTTCTCATTTCTGCCCAGTCGTGTTTTTATGCTCGCTGTGATAAGTCCCACCAGACCTGAAGCTGTGTTTAAAGTTTATGCAGGATGGTCCCCAGACAGACTGGGGACCAAAGTAGGTATTTTCAGAAGCAAACTGCTCACACTGAGAAATGTTGAAGCTATATGAATTTCTGACAGGTTCTCAAACCACATGGAGGGATATATGCTGAGTCTCTACTACTGATTTGACTAATGCTTAGTTTTACAGGAACATATTTTGTGGGGATGCTCAGAGGTGGTTTCCCTTAGATGTTCAAAAATAACTGTGAGGTTGGACAGAAATTTAACTTTTCAGGTTTCATAATTCTTCAGTTCTTCCTCAGTTCTGTTGGACTTTGGTCTTACCCAGGGCACACAGAGTATTCTCTTTTCATTTCTCAAAAGAAGAAGTATAAATACGTTCCAGGTTATAGAAGAGGCATTGAGGACTGTAGCTGTCATTCAGTAATACGGAGAGCTGAGAAAAAGACCAACTCCAACATCGCAAGAAAAAAGAGGGGAGAAAAAAAAAAAAAAGAAATATAGAATCTTTCTTAGTCAAATACGTTACTGAAGTACATGAGTAGAAACTTGGGGATGGGTGAATTTTGATTTGCAAGTGGTGCAGTGGAACAGAGCAGGTCGGTGTGGAGGGCGGCTCCTGCCTGGCCGCGGGCAGGCGCTGGGTGCAGCTGGGTGGTTGAGTCACCATCCCTGGATGTGTTTAAGGGTCGTTTGGATGTGGTGTCGGGGGACATGATGGTGTAGGGGAGAACTTTGTAGAGTAGGGCTGACGGTTGGACTCGATGATCCCAAGGGTCTTTTCCAAGCCGAGTGATTCTGTGGGTGTCCGACCCTGCGAGCACGGACTGTGCACCCCACTGTGTGTCTCGGGGGAATACGGCCACGGGTTGGGTCTCTCACTGCTCCTGGATTTGCTGCATGGAAGTTTTATTTTATTTTTCTTGTTTAGAGAAAAAAAGCAGAGAAATGTTGTAAGAGCACCCAAGGTTCTCAGCGACCGCTCACTGCAGGCTGCAAAATCCCCACCGTAATCTTACAGCCCTTCCGCGGGGGAGAGACGAGTACAAAGGTTTCTGACAGACAGACTCAAAACCAAATAGTTATTTTCCTTGAGATGAAAAGTAAAATGTAACAAGCACATTTAATTTCTCCTCTTAGAGCCAGCTTTTAATAAAAAGGCACCCTGCAATGGGAACAGATAATGTTTGTCTTATAAAACGTAACAGCTAGTTCCCGTTTTAAACACAGATCTGCTGGCTGGACTTTGTTGTGGGCTGCGAACTGACAAGTTTGCAGATGCTACAGCTTGTTACCTAATCGGAGCCAGATGCTGTTCCCAGGCGACTTTCTCACTGTCACCACATCCCTTACGCGGCGAGGGGACAGCCAGGGCTCACGACAGACCTTTTTGTGCCTGGTGGTCTTGCCATGTTTTTTGTTATCTTGATTTTCTGTTTGCCTTTAATTGAAGGGGGTTTGCGCTGGCCGGAGAGGCAGAGGAGCGAGGGGGAGAGGGAATCTGAAGGAAGCTGATGTGCACTGGACATCTGTTTGAATTCAGCCGTCAGACAGAGAAAGAAGCCTGTGTGCCTTCGGTTTGTTCTTGGGAATGGCCTGCAGCAAAATGAGAGTATTTGATTTGGGAATTCATTAGATAATTCTGTACATTATACTTCAAATAATACATAGGCCTGAGAGAATGTTTTAAGTAAAATTAAACATTTCAGGGTGGCTGCAGCTGTTGTCAGGCTATTCCAGGCAGGGAGGGGTTTTGCCCCCTCTGAACTGCAAATCGAGTTCGAGATTCTGTTGTCAATTTTTAAAAGGTAGCAGAGGAATTTGAATTCTAGGAAGGAAAGGGCTGTTTCCTTGGGATCAGGATTTGATTCAGCACCTTTTGCAGCAGGCTCTCCTTTCCCCCACCGCCCGAGGCGCTCGGTGCCCCGTGCTGCTATTAGCAGGGCTGTAGCTCTGGGTGTTTGACTTGTTCCCACCTGCGATGGGAATGGGAAGTTCTCAGCTCGCCTCGTCCGGCTGTGTGCCCTTCTTGGACTAAATGCTGGGGGATGAGGAAGGGCTTTGCCTCCCTGCGCCAAACGATGCCAAGGGTGTCGTGTAGTGTGCTCAGCTACAGAGATGTTTGTTTTCAGAGCTGCTTTTACATATGGAATTATCCTTATGCTAAAGCACGGCTGCGTGAAACGCTCAGGAGCTGGAGTTGCTCCTGTTTACAGAGGGATCTGCTTTCTTTCTTTCTCTCTTGAAGAAACCTGTTATGCAGTGGGTAATAAAACTAAAAGTAAAGATCAGAGCCAATGGAAATGCTGAAACGTTTCTCGGCAGAAGCATTAGAAACTGCCCATAAACCGTGAGGCATTCAAAAATTTGCACCCTATTACTGTGCCCTGCAGCCCCTCTGGAATCTCTTTCCTCGAACAGTTGTTTTGAAATCCAAGCACCTCTGCACTCATAGCTTGTGCTTCTGACACCCTTGTTTGTCCTCGGCTGCCAGCCGGGGGACGGGGGCTCGGTCCTTCGCTGCTGCCCCTTCCTGAGGGTGAGCCCTGGAGCCCCTGCCTTCCCCTGGAGCCACCGGAGGGGCAGGGGCGTGCAGCGGCTCATGGGCAGCTGGGGGAAGCCTTGGTCTCCTCTGTGCAGCTGAAAGCAGAGTGGTAGACTCGGCTTTATCTTACAATGAGTTGTCTTTATAACCTGAAGTTGTGTGTTCCCAGAGCATGCACCTTCCTGCGTTCTGGTGTTTGGGTTTTCAGTCGGTTGATTTGTTTGGGGGTTTCAGTTGGTTGTTTTGGGGGTTTCGGGTTTCGTTTGGGGTTTTGTTTATTTGCTTTTGGTTTTGTAATAATTTTGTGCTACTGTCTTTCCTAGAAAGCTATTTCATTTCCAGGATTTATTTTCCCTCTGACATCTCCAATAGCCAATGTTTTTCTGTGTACATCTGGCTACTAGATTTACAAAAATCTCCAAGCCAGAATCCATTGTGAATTGGCTTCTGCTTTTTTCACCCGCCTCTGTTGTTTAGCCAGCGACAGCTTTTTGCAGAGAGGCTCCACTTTTAAACAATCCTCATCTCTGGAGATGGCTGGCAGAAGGAGTGAGGAAGGTTTGCAAACTCATCCTCTCCAAACAAATCCCCCCTCCCCCCCCGAAGAGTTAAATTAAGTCACCTCCTGAAGCTCTGCCCTCCCCTCCCAGCACCCTCAGCCCCCCAGCTCCCCGAGGGCTGAGGTTTGCTCTGGAGAACAATAAACCATCTTCTCTTCTTTTGGTGCCTGTCCAGTGTGGAAAGAGAAAGATGAGGTCAAAGTGGCAGGCTGTACAGCTTTCTTTTGAGCCAAACAGATGGTGAAGGTTAAGTGACAGCTCTGTGACTGCCTCTTTTGAAGTAATTGGAGATAATTTGTATTTTGAGTCAGAACTTGACCACTGTCAGAAGGGAAGAAGGTTAATATGTAAACGATTTTACATTAGCCCCTGTTTCTTGGGATTTTTGCTCCCTCCCACCCCCCCCCTTGGATTCTTGTTTCTATAATCCTTGCTCCAGGCTATTGGTAAGATTGTCTTTGAGCTCGGTGTGACTCGTCCTAGGCTGCAGTTGTTATGAAAGCCAACAACAGCTTATTAAGGCCAGGGATAATCTCTGCTACTGATGCATTGTTGCTTTCCTGCAGTCCAGTTAAGGCTCTGCATTGGAAACAGGATCTGGAAATGCAGTCGCTAGCTGGAGAGGTTACCAGAGAAATACACAAAATCTATTCCCGTTTCTGAAGCCGAACCCCATTTTGCAGATTACTTTGTGCGGTTAAGAAGCTCCCCCTCAACTTCCATCATCAACGATGCTAATTTGATTTTGGCCTCCTCCTATCCCTTGTGATTTCTGTTTGGCCTTGGGCAGACTTCAGTTTATTTGCTTAAAGTATAGAAGATAGTGTATGCGTTGTGTTTGCTGGTGCTTTACTGGTGGTAGGCGTAGTGGAGTTCTGAAATGTTTCAAAGCTCTGAAGAGTATCTGGCAAGTTGCTTCTCAGCGATTCCTGCTGATAAAACAGCGTAGACCATCCAGCAGTTCCGCTCCGGTCCCACCTGCAAGAGCAAGTGGCCATCGGCTGGGATTTCTTAGCCCAATGCTTTTTTTCTTTTCTAATAAAATACGGGAACTGAAAAGACCTTGTAGGGAAAGAACCCGTAAAGTTGTCTCCATCCGAGCCAGCGTGCGCCAGGAAAGGGGCAATGGTTTCACGCTTGCTGAAATACTGCAGCTTGGGCTTCTGTGTTTCCCAGGCGATGAATTTTAATTTTTGGTGTAGCAGTTGGTAGCCAGAGAAGCACCTGAATGTGCTCTTTGGGGGATAGCTCGGCCCTTTTTGTGGACTAGGTTAGCAGACTAATTGTTTTGTCCTGGCCACGGAGGATTTTTTGCGTGCAGGAGCCGGAGATGCTGGTGGAGAGGTGACCAGCACAGACATCGCTGGTATTTTTGTGCATTTTAGTGCTGTTTTCACAGAAGCACAGAAGGCAATATTGTATTTTATTCATATACATCAGGTTTATTATGAAACACATTTATTCACTAACTTGAAGAAGAGAAAGGAGATATTGGCTTGTTATTTCTGCCTTTTTCTTAACCAGGCAAAGTAAAGAAATGGTTGCAAAACCTTTAGAAGCATTCAAGTACCTCAGTGACTTTCATCAGATGTTCTCTGTACAAGAAAAAGGAAAAAAAAAATCGTTCTATCTTTTTATTTTTACTTTGCTTTAATCTTATTTGATGATGTCTCAACAGGCTGGGACATGCTTTCTTGGATGGCAATTTCACTGCACCATATGTGTCTCTCACAAGATAGCAGAGTGAAATGAGTCTTGGCAGGAAGAGAACTAAACACATCGACAAAGAAAAGAAAAAAATTATTTACTTAACTCCCTGTTGCCTGCATACATTTTTCCCTGGGACTGCATCTGGTACAATGATTTAAAGTTGGTTTCTTACGAATGTCTGTCTGAAGCACAGTCCCACATTGAGTCACTTTTTCGAGCCATCCATGCTGTTTGTTTGTTTGCTTTTCTTGTAATTCTGATTTAAATATTTCTGTACCTAGATGGTGACAAAGCTGAGAAAAAGGAAAATCTGAGGATTGCCTGAGGATCTCTGTTTGTAGTCTCGGGGAAAGAGCTGGTCCTTACTCAGCTGCAAAAAGGACTCTGTCATTCCTGGGTAAAAATAGTAAATAAAAAATTTAACAACACCCAAACTCTTGACCTAGCAGAGTGTTCTGCTGGTGAGCTCCAGGCCTGGCATTTCAACTCTGTGGTGAATGTGAGAGACCTTAGGCCAGACTGTGGGCCCCACTGGGTCCCTGTCAGTGGTGGGGATATTCTACACGTTTGTCTTGCTTGCTAAAAGTTTCTAGTTTTGTGTGATAAATTTGGAAAAATTGCAGTTGATCCACTTCAAAGTAAGGATATTGAGTGTCTCTGGGTTGAAGGGAGGGATGTACGGATGCTAAAATCCATCAACCAAGTAAAATCTACTGTATTTGAACATGTAGGGGGAAGGTCGTAGTGCTGCTGGCGCTGCTGGTGACCGCTCACAGGGCTGCCCAGTCTGTTACCCCAGTATGAGAGCCTCTGGTGCCCAGTTCACAGCCACAGCTGCTTCATTGCAAAATTGACATACCCACTCAGCAAAAAGAGGGTTAACCAGCCAGGTGTTTTCTGGTGGGAATCTGCAGAAGTCCATTTCGGACTCCATGTTCCAGAGGCTTTGGCAGCTGCACTGGCTGGTGTTTACATGAGCTCCCAGGGACAGCTTCCGAACCCGCGGTAAAGGATGACTTTGTACGGTTGGATATTTAGGAAGAAAATCAATACAGGTTTTGCAGTGACCTTGCTGGTTAGCGTGGAAGTGTCTGGCAAAAATGATAACAGATGAGCATGCAGGTGATTTGCAAAGGATTAAATGGAAAAGAAACAAGTGAGTTTAGTATGTTTAAGGAAATTTCCAACTAAAACCAATGGAGTGGTTAGACATGGTTTAAACACTGGGTGAAAAGATAGGAAAGGGAAAATTAAAAGAATATTTTGAGGTATTAGCAGCTTACAGAAGCTCCAGTTTTAGTACAGAATGGTGGTGAATTCAGGCGACGTGCGATATCGAGGTGACGCAGCTGGGGGATGGGTGCATTGAGCAGAGCTGGTCAGAGGGTGTTTGGCAGGCGCCGAACCTTGCTGGGCAGTGAGCTCCGCTCTGGGTCCGAGTGGGACAGTGGGAGGTTGGGAAGTTTTGCCCCTTGGCCATCAGCAAATATTTCATCCTTTAAGGCTTATTTCTCATGAGTCCTGCTTCTGGACGTGACAAGTGGCTTTGTGGTGTTCAAGGAAGAGTCTTCCTCTGGAAGATGCATAATAGTCAGGTGGGCATAAAAATAGTGATCGTGTCGATGCAACCTGTAGGATTTTATTATGTATTTAAAAACGCTTTTCCTTTGTTCTCCTTCTCAACAAAGTGGTTAGAGACTGTTTTAATTCCTGCTTTCTTCACAGTATCCCTTTTCCCAAGGTTGCAGATATTTTATAATATACAAAATCACTATCACAGGGAGACTTAAATGATGTAACATAATTTCTCTGTGGATTCAAAGGTGAAAGTTCAATTATGTCAAATTTAATTTGTGAATTTTATCTTCATCATTCCGTGGCAGGTTATAACGGGGGGAACATTGGGGGCCAGTGTTTATTCAAATACAGACCAGGGGGTTGACTCTGTGGTGCTCCAGACCCTCCGGGCCAGATACCCACAGCCACTCAGCTGCGAGCACGAGGCGGTGCCGCAGTTTGTGTCGCACGGCCAGCCTGGGCTCCGCTCCGGACCCTTCCATGGGCAGAGAGATGCTTGTGGTGAGAACTACCAGGTGGCCAAGATGCTGGATGGGCGACGGGAGCACAGTGGCTTTTCCAAAGCCTTTGGTGCCCGTGTGGTCTGTGTGCACCCACAAAGGTGACGGCTCCACCTGGGACGTTTTCCTCATTGCACAAGTTCTTTGATACAATTCACCATTGGCCATCCGTGCTGGGTTGGGACTTTTCCCTGCTGTTTTTTCTGGCACTTCTGCTGATCGGTGCTCGGCCAGATGTGGCACGGGACAGGGGGAAGAGCAGGGCCCTGCGCAGAGTTACGAGCTCTCCAGAAGCTGTACCTCCATGCGCTGGGACACCCACGGGTGACTGGTAGGTCAAGAACTGCTTTCTGAGGAAGGCAGTGAGCTGAGCTTATGTGAATAACACACAGTCAGAAATTCTCACAGAAGCTTTAGGGAGCCTGCAAAGCGGAGGCCGGGGTGGCTCCGGCAAGGAGCTGTTGTGTTTCTCATTTGGAGAGGCTCGTTCCGCCTCCGCTGAATGGAAACAGTTGTAAGAACTATACATACCTTGTATTACTAAATATTCGGTGTCGGAATTGATCCGTGCCGCTGTCCCGGCGCGGCTGCTTGAAATGGAAATGCAGGGAGCGGAGAGGCGAGAGGAGCAGAGCACAAAGAGCAGCTCTAGGTGAGGCTCTGAGCAGCGACGCCGGCTCCCCTTTGACACCGGGATTCGGCACCCGCGGGCCTGGGGAGAGCCGCGGTGTTCCAGCGTGAGAAACAACAGCCCTGACATGCAATTGGTGGAGAAGGCTTTCTGCAAAAATAGGACCTTTTTTCTTTTTTTTTTTTTTCTTCCCTCCCCACCCCCACTCTAGCTTTTTCTTTTCACCTTCTGCTATACTAAATTATTACTTACCTAGAGCCCGTGTGCCTCCGTGCCCCAAGAGTACGCGCTCAGGGGGAGCGCTGGACAATTTAGATTGTCTTAAACTAACAGGTCCTACAGGGAAAAATAATAGTTGGCATTCTCCTTAATTTTATATATTATTTTAATCACAATGAAAAATATTAAAAATAAAATAACACCCAGAAATCTCGTCCCCTGTGTTCCTAAGAGGGCAGCTTTAGATTGCAGGTGTGAGACAGGCTCAGTCTGAGCAAACGCAGAAATCATTCAGCAAATACCGTCGGAGGGGCGGCAGGAAAAAGCCTTTTGTTTTTGGATTCGTGTGAATGCAACATTAACTAGTTAGTAAGAAATGTGTCACAAAACTCTCGCGTCCTTTTAAATGGCTTTTTTCAAAATATCTGTAAATTTAAGCAAGTTGTACAGATTAGAAAATGCATTAGTGACAAAAAGACCGTTTCTTTTGTTAAAAGCTTTCAAGGTGTGACTGAAAATACAAATCATATCTGATTAATCTGGATTTTACTTACGTATTCTTGGCTTTGTTGCTTTTTCTTGGCTATTAGGTGAAAAGAAAATCTCGGTGGTTTTAAAGGTTTCTATTAAGTACTTTTAATATTAAAAGATAAGGTTTATTTTGAATTAATTTTAGACAAATGGTTTAGCTATTGTAAAATTGCAGTGTATATGACTGTACGTGTTTATATATGTGCTTGCACATTATATATAAACCCCTAAATTTTGAGGACAAAGTTTCTTTGTAGTAGAGCTTTTTAATGACCTGTCAGTTTTCCAGTTGTGTGGACTGTTTAAAATTCTATATCATTTTCTGTCTTAATGCTATATCAGTTAATTCTCTAGAGTAAAAGAGATAAGGTGTTAAAATTGGGATAAAAGCTTCCAAATGCTGGAAAATGTGCTCTGTCAAACCCAGGGTCCTTTATGCTGGCAGAAACTCACAAAAGTAAATACTAGTAAGCTCATATGTAACAAAAACATGAAATGTAAATTCTTTAAATAATAAATACAATTACCAACACTTTTTCTGAAAAAAGCTAAGGTTGAATCTCCCATTAATTTTTTATATTTGATGAATACAGAATTGATATTTTGAAACTTGATTTTTTTTTTTATCCCCCGCCCAAGAATTGTTCTCTGGATGGAGAAGGGCAGTTGATTTTACTATAGTGCAGTTTTAATTATTTTATTTTTTAAGAACGTGGCATCAAATAAACTGCTCTTTGAAACCACCGTCCGCATCATAACTGGTGTAGTTAATTACATAAATTCCCTTCCTCCTAGAGTAATAATTGTTTTTCTTGTAAAAAGCTGTTAAGAAACGGGTTCCAAAATATCCAGACATTAGAAAAGACACTTGGAAGAGAGAAATTAAAGCAAAACCTGAAAATTACATAATTTCCCTTCCCTGCCTGGGGTTTGGCTCATTGGCTGAGGTGTTTTTAAGGGAATATTCGCCCTGCTGCTTGTCCTCTGGTGGCAGTGAGGGCAGCTCTGGTTTCCCCTGTTTGCCCACTGTAGGTATGGATGGGCAGATGCCCACCCTGGCCCAAGGAGCACTGCCTGTGCAGGCAGCCTGTGGGCAGGCTGCAGGCAGCCTGTGGGCAAGCTGTGCCCGTGGGCAAGCCGTGGCAGCTGTCAGCACAGGCGCACTCCAGAGCGGTGTCCAGCCTGTCCTGTCAAGTTTATTGTCCACTCCATCAAAGGGTCTAATGGTCAGCAGAGAGGCTGAACGTGTCCCCGGTGGCCTGACATTAACGGAGTGGACTTGTTTAAGCGCTACCCGGGGTGTCGGGGGCTGATGGGGACGCCAATACCCGTTTCCCTCAATGAGCAGTCATTCGGATCATGACTCAATAGAGCCTCCCCTGACACGGCCCGGCCCGAAGGGCTCCTGGGGGAGCTGCCCTCACCTCTGCCACCAGCCGGGAAGGGCTGATCAATGCCCGCTGACAAGAGGCGCGGCGAGGGCCTCCCCCGGCCCCTCCCGCCCGCCCACCCCGGGAAGGAGGAAGATAAATGGGTTTGCCCCAACAGAGAGACTGAGCCAAGCCGGGGGCCCAAGACGGGTCTAATTGGGCGCCCGGAGAGCCCCCGGCTGCTGCCCCATGCCTGCTGCTCTCCCCAGCAGCCAGGTGTACGGGGCGCGCGCGGAGCGAGATTAATCCAGATTAAATGATTGGGAGCCGCTCGCTCCGCGGAGCCTTTTCATCTCTGACCACGCTCCTGCGTGTAGGAGCATCTGTTCCTAGAACGGGGGGTGGCTGTGCTTGGCAATAATGGAATTCGCACGGTCGCTGCGGGGCTGCAGAGCTGAGCAGCGAGGCAGTCCCAGGCGTTTGAAAGACAATTTAAAATAGCCAAAATAGTTTGTTCAAAATGTTGTGGTTCCGATTTTTAAATAGCGTGTGGTTTTGCCAAATTGTGATTTCTAACAATGGGAGTGACTCTCATGTTGTTAGCAGGAACGAAACGGGAACGGTTAACGTCCTCAAATTAGATCGATAGTGAAAAGTACGAAAAATGCAGATGTGGAGCTCTCGGTAGCTCCTGCACAGCATTTTTCATGCTCAGCTCAAATATATCGTTTATTTGCTGAATGATTTTAAAGTGTTTTCTGTTGGAAAGTAAGAATGTATTTTCTGCATTTAAATTGTTACTTGAAAAAAGGATTTATTTTTTTTTTAATCAAACTAAACCTTCTGTGCATGGATATTTTAGGGAAAATAATTTTGGATTAAAATAGATTTATCTTCTTTGATTTTTAACTTTTCTTT
>JANHGN010005686.1:36094-146068 GCA_024605025.1 Megaceryle maxima | reverse complement strand
TGGGGGTTTTTTTTTTTCTTTTTGTCCTGTCTTTTTTTTTTTTTTTTTTTTTTTTTTATTCCCCTCCCTCTTCCTTTTTTTCTCTGCTGCTTCACCGGGTAAGAAGCAAATCTCCGGGGCCGCGCAGAGAATTCGGTTTTTTCGTTATCGTTGCTATTACTATTATTTTTTTAATCTTCCTCCTTTTCCCATTTTGGCTCTTAACCCTTTGATCTGTTTCTTTTAAAAGACTCTCATTCCCAACTCCCATCAGGGGGAGAGGGAGGAGAAATACAGGGGAGGAAAAAAAAGCACCGAGTGAGTCTGTGCTCTCAGCGGTTAGCTAGGTTGGTGGGGGACAAAAGTCCCTTTAAAATATTGAATGTCAGTTGTAAACCTAAGAAAAGAAAAATCTGATCCGGAGCGCTAAATTTAGGAGCTTTATATGGTACTTGGACTCTGCTGCTGGATTTTGTATGGATTTTTTTCAACCTTTGGTAAGTTTCGATTCACCTTCTGGGGTAGAAAGAAGCAAATGGCTTTTCGTGGTGGTTAAGACTTTGGAAATGCTAGGGTATCATGGGGGGGGGTGGTTTAAACGTTTGTGTTGCTTTTCTAACGAAGTGACGGGGACAATGCCTTTTCTCGCCAGAGATTCCTAGAGTGCTGCTCAGTGGTTTATTCCTGATTTTAAAATCGGCTGTGTTTTTTTATTTATTGCGCGTGCTGTGGGGAGGGGGGACCCCAGCCGTTCACCCCCGGGCTTTCCCATTGCAGGGAGGACAGACTCCGGCGTCCGCCCCTAGACCGCACTGAGCGACTGAAGCGGGGGGGTGGGGGAAACATTGCCAGAGGCTGCCGGCAGAGATGGCCGAGAATTGGAAGAACTGCTTCGAAGAGGAGCTCATCTGCCCCATTTGTCTGCACGTCTTCGTGGAGCCGGTCCAGCTGCCTTGCAAGCACAACTTCTGCCGGGGCTGCATCGGAGAGGCGTGGGCCAAGGAGTCGGGCTTAGTGCGGTGCCCGGAGTGCAACCAGGCCTACAACCAGAAGCCCAACCTGGAGAAGAACCTGAAGCTCACCAACATCGTGGAGAAGTTCAACTCCCTCAACCTGGAGAAGCCTCCCTCTGTCTTGCACTGTGTCTTCTGCCGCCGGGGTCCACCGCTACCAGCCCAGAAGATATGCTTGAGGTGCGAGGCCCCGTGTTGCCAGTCCCACGTCCAGACCCACCTGCAGCAGCCCTCCACGGCCCGGGGCCATCTCCTGGTGGAGGCGGACGACGTGCGGGCCTGGAGCTGCCCCCAGCACAACGCCTACCGCCTGTACCACTGCGAGGCCGAGCAGGTGGCTGTCTGCCAGTTCTGCTGCTACTACAGCGGGGCCCACCAGGGACACTCGGTTTGCGACGTGGAGATCCGCCGCAATGAGATCAGGGTAAGTGGGACCTTCATGGAGGTGTGGGTTTGTCCAGCCCAGGGGGGACGCCTCTCTCCCTGTCTGTGTTTGTTCCCCTAAGGCCTGGGTTTGTGTTGGACTTGCACAAAATCCTCACTGGTGATGCTCTTCCTCCTTCACCCGGTGTCCCCCCCCCTTGGCAGACATGTTAGGTGGCCTCCCCAGCCAAGCAATGATGGAGTCTGCCGATACCGGGGGGCTCCCTGGGGAAGAGGGTCCATGCCAGGGGGCCTTTGGAGCCATTCAGCTGTATGTTTTACTGCTGCTTGGGTCTAGGCTGCGTGAGGGAGGGTTGAGGTCCTGGGCCTGGGGTTTGAAGGGGTCATCTTCCTAGTTCCTGGTGGGATATGCAGCTGTTTGGGGGAAGGTGGAGGACCTGCCCACATCCGAGGCTGAGTTGCCCTGAAATTGGGCTCCCTGGGGAGACAAAGCAGCCGCAGACGCGGACCCTGTCCATTGTAAGGCCTGTGAATGTCAAACTGCCGGCTCTTCCTGCTGCCTCCTGCCAGGGCCAGTGGCTGCCATCCCCTTCCCCCCAACACTGGGAAAGAGTGCTTCGTGTTGGAGACCCACAGATTCTCACTTGCGGGGATTTGCGCTTGGGATTTAGCCAAATAATGTGATTTTTATTAGAGGGCACAGGGCAGCCCCCCCTCTTTCAAGCAGCATGGGGCGTAGTGCTGGATTCAAGGGAAAGCGAGTCTGTATTTTGCTCGTGGCCAGGCCATCTGGCAGGAGCTTTCACCCCTGGCTCCCCACCCTGAAGTTCGTGGTGGACTTTTAACAGCCCTGTGGGCAACCCTGACATGACCCCACCACTACCCCCCCCTCCCCCGGTTACCCCTCCGCTCCCATTCTGACCCTTTGAAAGAGGCTCAGCGCTTGTCTGCCGAATAAATATTTAACAATGAATTGAATGGTGATTACTGTAAAATGGGGATGATTTCCTGTGTATTTTAATGTTGCCAAAATGAGTCACCATTTAGCAATAAAAAAAAAGTAGTCATAAATAAAAATTGCAGTATAATTACTTTCCAATTGGATGGCCAGGCCTGGGTGGGGGGGCAGCTCTGTGAGAAGAGGAGCCAGCTTAAGCTCACAGGAAGGTTATTTTCCTCTCCAGGTTTTTTGGGGGAAAACCAGAGACCTCCATGAAGATGCCAGCAGCTCCGCCACACGCACTGGGAGGGGAAAGACCCAGCCAGGCTTTTAGAGAAGCACTTTTCTGCTTCTATTTATAGGGAGTCATTTTGGTCTCCCTCTGTCAGGGTGGGGAGCCACCCCGGGAGGGCCGCACGGGGCTGGGTTGGGGCTCGCGTATGCATTTCACCCGAGCCTTAGCCAGGGACCAAAACTATTTTTCCAGGTCCTTTTCCAGGACACTTTGATCTCATCTGTTCCCACTCTTGCTATGTGGGGTTTTTTTTGGTTTTGCTGCTGTTGTTATGGCTGGATATTTGCTGCTTCTTGCGGATGCATGCTGCTAATGACCTGGAAGAAAACTGCCACCAGCTAGGCTGGATTTGGCCCTGGCTTGAAATGTTAGGATGTGCGGCCAGATACCAAAGGTGTCGGATAGCTGTGGCGTAGAGCCACAGAGTTGTTTTGTGACCTTGGCCAAATCCCTCGGTACCTCCATCGCCACGTTATCTTAATTTCCTTTCTCCGCGATGATAAGCTTGTTTCTTCCCGCTGGGCGCGTGGCTCAGTTGGGTGCTCGGAGGCTGGGGCAACAGAGGACAGCTCGAAGCTGAGGGATGGCATACCCCAGTGATTCCCCCACTGTAGTTTGAAGGAGTTACTCCACAAAGTGGCTGGAATAGGGAAGAGCCCTTGGGAGAAATGCCTGGCAGGTTGCCGGCCCTTGCTGTGTGGCGTCGGACAGGTCTCCAGCCAAAAGCCACCTCTCGCCAGCCGGCAGGGAAGGCAGCCGTGTCGGCCCCTGAATTAGGGTGCATGTGCTCAGCTGGTCACGGCTTCCCGCCTCTGGGAGCCAGGGCTGGGATTCCTGGCTGCTTGCTCACCTCGCCACGGCGGTGAGCTGCTCCCAGAGCATCCTGGGGAAAGAGGGCTGGGGGGCAGATGAGTAACACTGGGCTTGGGAGGTCTGTGGGAGGCCCTGTTGTGAGAGGTTTGTTCCATGCATGGCTTGCATTTGGGAGGCTGTTAATTGAGAAATGAATCAAAGTTTGGAGGCTCAAGAGCCCTGTTCTTGGTGCGGGGGACTTGCGAGTGTGGGGGAGTGTGACATCAACCTGGTGTGGCTCTCTTAGCTTGGAGGAGGGATGGATGTCTGCAGACACACTCCCCATAAACTTGCCTTTTTTTAGCATTTATTACTCTGTCTGTGCTGTCAGCCCACCTTGAAGGGCATCTTGCCCACAGTTAGTCTAATTTGAAGGGGAAAAGGAGCTCAAAACTCCCTGGGTGCTGCCCAATGCTTTCTTAGCTGGAAGCTGGCAATTAGGGCGGGAGAGCTTGTGCTGGGTGAAAGAGGCTGGAAGTGGGTGTCTGTGGGAGGAAAGAGGGTGTCTCTGGAGGGTTTGCTTGAAGCAGAGGCACGCTCTTGGTGGGTTTGGAGGAAAGGGACTGCTCGGCATTAGGTGCTGTGCAAACCCGCAGAGCCCTGGCTCAGGAGTGGTTGAACTCTACGGCTCAACTGTAATACAAACAGTAAATATAATGTGGTTAATATTTCTTTTGTGGGCGTATAAAGCGCTTACCTCCCCTTCCCCCTTGTGAGATGTTTTCTCCTTTGTTTCCTGTTTTTGTAGCACTTAAAGAGGAAAAAAAAAAAAGGCCAACAACCCACCTTTTTTTTTTTTATTGCTTCTTGTCATTTTGCTTGTGTCAATGTCTCAAAATGAAACTTTTTTTTTTTCTTCCATCTTTACCTTTGCTGCCCCAGCCATGTGCCTCCTGCCTGCATGGAGGAACCTGCTGTCTCCCCAGCATGGGGGAATCCACCTATAGGGTTGAAAAAGAAAGTTCCTCCAGCATGAGGTTGATGTATTGGTTTGGGGTTGTCGTTGATTTTCTATTTATTTTTTTATATTTTGTTTGCATTTTGTTTGTTTTGGTTGGTTGGTTTGTGGGGTTTTTTTTGTTATTCAGAAAGGGGAAAAAAATATATTGCTGGGACTGGAGCTCAGCTCAGAAGGCAACACCTGAAGAAAGGGACTCACTTTTAGGTTATTACTGTGCTTGTCCCATCTTTGTATAGGGCACAGTTGATTGAGGACAGGTACATCAGAGCTTAGGGATGTCCCAGCTGCCTGTCTTCAGCTGGAGGTGCCACCAGTGGGAAGGGACTTGGGTAGAGGCTCTGCTTCTGTTTTGTTTTGGGGGATGGGGATAGATTCTTGCCCCCCCACCCTTTGCAGCATGTTTTTTTTGAAATCAGGGTAAAATCTCTCCACATTCTGAAGACCTCTGGTGGTTTTGAACATTGAGAGGGAGAAAGCACATGGTGGTGTTGAGACCTGTGGGAAAACATTGGGGAACCTTCTGCAGGTGTGTAGGAGCAACACCCAGTACTGGCCACGAGGCAGCACCCATTTGGCAAATCCAGGGGGACAGGAACTGGGCTGTGGAGTCTGTCTGTGCTCCTCGGTGGGTTTGGGCTTGCTTTCTTGGCAGCTTTCTAAAGTATGGGAAAGAGGAGAGGTGAGCACTTGGTAGGAGCACAGGAAGAGATGAATCTCAAGTCTGTTCCAGAAACTCTGGTCCTTTGCCAGTGCTGGCCACCAGCCCCAGTGCAGAGGTGGCCCGTGCACTTCCTACCAGCCCCAGCTGATTGCTTCTCTTATTCAAAAACTCTAGGTCTCTAGAGGGAAAATGCCACCAGCTTTTCTTTGCTAGATTATCCTGACAGCAGCAATACCTTACTGTATGAAATGAGTCCCATGTTGCATCCCTATGCTGCCATCTGTGCCAGGGATGTTTTGCTGGGATATAGGGAGCCCCACTGGAGGGGAGGCTGGAGTTGGCTCTGCTGCCAGGCTCCTGGCGTGAGCTGCTGTAGGTTGTTTTACTCTGAAACAGGTTTGGTAACTTGTGATGGGCTGGAGTTTTTACAGGCTTAGTTATTTTCCAGACGACTTGCTTATGAGGAGCACAGCACACAGCTCACTGGAGGCATTGTGAGCCCGAGTGTTTGAGCGTTAATTTTGCTCTCGTGACTGTAGATGGTGTGGGCTGGTGCCTGGCAGGTGTTCCCTGTGGCACTCTTTGAACATACCTGGTCCCCCAACAATTTTCGCAGTAGGTCCTATGGAATTGGAGTTGTGCAGGTTCTCCTTATGCCCACCATCTGAGCCTCCAGCAACACCCCAGAGCTGAACTGCTAGCCCAGCTCAGGGGTTAGGTCAACCTAACCCTGGTCTTTCACTCTCCTGGCTTGGAACCCATGCCCTGATTCCTCAGGCCCAGGGGCCTCAGGAGTCCAGAACTAGGCTCCTAAATGTGACTGATTATTGCACCCTGGGATGCTGTCAGTTGGTCGGGCTGCTATGATGACTAATGACTTCTTGGGCCTTGAGCAGGCAGAGATCCCAGCACCCACCTAGCCTTGCTTTCTAGCTCTGTGCCATTCACCACCATCGATCTGTCAGGCTTTGCTGCGCTGTGTTGTCAGGGGCAGCAGGGGATTTCAGCTCTCTAGAGAGGTCTCGGTGGGGCTGAACTGCTGCAAACCCATCTGGGTTTTCTGGCCAAGTGGCAGTAGGTATCTTGTTGGTCCCAGGTCTTTGTATCAACTCAATCTCTTGCTTCCCCAGGGTTTGGATTAAGGGCTTTCCTCTGCTGCTTTCCTGCTAATCTTGAGCATGTTCCTCATCCTTAGCCCATCAGATTGACAGTGGTTGCTTGTTCTAGACCTGTAGCCGTAAGTCTTCTGTGTAGAGTGAAGCTGAGAAGTGACAGCAGTGGTGGAGGACATGGGGAGGCAGCCGGGTGGGTTTGGGTGGGAGAGAAGAGGCTTACATGGAGGGGACAGCCTTGGTAAAGAAAATGAGTAGGATGGGGCTGCAACAGAGGATGCTCTCTTCCCATGGGGGACAGTGCTGTGTGTTTGGGTGCTGGTGAAGAGTGAGGTGAGAGGAAGTGAAGTTCATCTGAGGACCTTGAGCTGCAAGGAACATTAACATATGGTAGCCCTGGTTTACCCCTGTGGTACATAGGGGTTGGCTGTACTTTGCAGGTGGGGATGTGTAGGCACAGCCTTGCCCACCCATGCCAGACAGCCCTGGCCAGAGAGCTTTCTGCCTTGGAGCCCTCCCTTGGTGGTGGCTTTGAATGAGCCCCTGAGACAGGGCTGTTCTGGTCTGGTCTCTGAACCAGGAGGCATAAGCCCAGCTTTGGCTGACAATGAGGGTGTCATAAATTTAGCCCAGACTCTCGTTTAGTCTGCATCCAACCCAAGATATTAATGTCAAGTACCATGTGGGTACTGGCATGGAGGTTTGCAGCACGCTGCTCTCCTCAAGCCCATGAGCATGGCAGAGAGGGCTAAGTAGGAAAGATGTGGGCTGCAGTATGACACCCTGGACTTTCCTCCACCTCTCAACTTCATACCTTGCACATGGGAGCCTGCGTGAGCCCTCTGAGGAATGTGCTATCTCCAGGACCATCCTTCCCTTCTCCTCCCCTCACTCTATCAAATCACCATCTTCCAGCTCTCCCACCTGCTCATCCAAGCCTGGCCCAGCCAGAGGGGCATCCACAGCCTCTCCACTGCTCTGGGCTTTGCCTCCAGAGACGAGGAGTTGCCTCTGCCCTCATCCAAGCAGGGGGAGCAGAAGGGGGGCTGGCAAAGGGGGTGGGAGGAGAAGGCAGATTTCCATGTCTCACAAAGGGCACAAGTGATCAGATTCATGCAACTGCCCAAGAATAAAGAGGCTCTTACAGTGCTGGCTGCCCTGACCTCTCTGCTCCAGAGGACAGCGTGTGACCACACAGGGATTTCTTAGCTGTGCTTTGGAGGGAGGCAGTGCGTGTTCTATCCCCAGATCTGTCTGCAGCTTGCCTTGCAGCATATTGGCCTATTTTTTCACTTGTTACCTGTCTGTTTACTGGAAATCTTGGTACATGGTGCTAATTTCTTCTTTTATTCTCTTTAATTTCATGTAATTGTTTTGGTTGGTTTTGGTGGTTAGGCTTTTTTTTTTTTTTCAATCTGACACTGAAATGGGGCTGAGAGCAGCAGTGCTTCCAGAGCAGGGACAAAAGTAACCAGGAAACACAGGGCAAGAGAGGAGGGATCGACACCGAAACAATGAAATAGCCAAGCAAGGAAAGACTGAATGCTCAATAGCACAAGCCTTTGCAGAAATGCCTGGCTAGTGCAGCATTTTATAATCAGCTTCTGTGCTGGGCTGGCCTGCAACAGTAGTGTGATGGGGGAGGAATGCTTTGAATTAGCTGGATGCCAGAATTAATTCTGTCAGAATTCAAATGTACATGTATGTACAGATTTATAAATAAACACTTGGAGCTGGATTCTGCTTTGCCACGCAGACTCCAGGGCAGAATCTGGTCTGGCCTGGCTTTTTTTTTTTTTTAATAAAATACTATGGATCTGGGCTAGATTCTGGTGACTCTGTCAACTTTCTGCATTTAGCAGTAGCCTGTAGGCTCAGGAGATGCTGGTTTGATTGGAGTAAGGGGGATGGCTTGGAGAAGTTGGAGCTGCTGAGCTTGCTTGTGGTAGTAGCCAGTTTTCTGCAATGACCTTTCATTTGCTGGTAGAGAAGATGGGGCAGATAGTGGGGGACCAGGGAGAAGGTGTGGAATGTACAGGGTGTGTCCTGCCCTTCTCTTTATTCTGTGGAAGAAGAACTAATAAAGGCAGCTACTCCTCCTTTACCCAGGAGAGCTACAGCCAGCATGCTTGGGAACAGGAGGAAGAGCTGCCTGGTCCCAAATAGGGAGGGAGGGAGGGATGGTTATTTACAGGCGTGAGACTCTGGATGCACGCAAGAGTTTTCACATATGTCCCCCAGATGAACTTGGGGAAGAGGTTCCCAGTCCCAAATCCTTTCTGATAAGGACAGCTTTGGCCCATTCTTTCCAGGAGATTGTGGCTGTCCCAATCCTGTCTTGTGATTTGCTTGTGATGGTAACATGAGCACAGTTCCAGGCTCAGAGTAGCACCCTGCCACTCTGTAGCCCTGCCATCTATGATGACAATGCACTTGGAGTCATCTGTTTGCTGGGACAATGTACCAGAACTGTAAAAAACCAAAAACAATCAAAAAAACCCAAACAAAACCAACCAACAAACAAACAAAAAAAACCCAACCAAACACCAAAACCCACATGAATCAATTTGATTTCTCTGTTTCTTCTCTTCCCTGTACCTGTCCTTTCTCAATTCCTTGGTGTGTGGATGCTTGGGGTGGGGAGTGGGACATCTCTGAAACAGGCAGGGAAGAGCTGAGCTGTGGATGGCTCCAGATGAGGCAGTTGGCAGGGAGTGACGTTCCGGATGGCTGTGTGTCTCTGAAATATGAGTAAACGTTGTCAGACCAGCCGACTGTATGATCCAGGGCTCAGGGAGGGCTGATCTGCCCTTTCCTCCCTCCACCCATCTCTCCCTGTGTGGGATCCCCCATTTGCTCGGCACACCCCACTGCTCCTCTCCCTTCCTCGGTGACCTGGAAGCTTCATCCTAGAGCTGGAGCTTTGGAGAAAGGGAAGGAAAATCCCCCATATCCTAATGGAGGCAGTGTTTTCCCTCGCTGTACAACAGCTTAATCCAAGCCCTCATTTGAGCCAGTTATTGTGTGGCTTTAAAACCTTGTCCCCTGGAAACTAGTCTTCCTCCCCCTTCCCTCCCAGTCGTTTCTGGTCGGTGGAGCCGAGCTTTGGGGTTTGGTTCTCCGCCACCCGCAGACACGGATCAATTGGGCTGATATTTTTGTGGCAATGATTTTTATTGCTGGTTGCGGTTGTTGTTGGAAAGTCGAGGGGGGTTGGTGTGCACTGTAACGGGTTTGTGCATGTGGCAAGGGGAGAGAGTAAGGCAATCGTGCCCTTCTGCTCATTATCCACTTGCTGGCGGGGGGGGGGTGGGCTGCGTTCCTCTCCCCATCCAAATCGTGCGGAGCTCTGGGCTCTGCGGTGGGAGCTGGTTTTCCCTGCAGGTGAACTCCTCTGTGCTGAGACAAAGGGTTGGGGGTGCTGGTGCCTCCCTTTGTTCTGTCCTGGTGCACCCGCCTCTTGACGGCAAAAGCCCCTTGAAGTGAGCCTCTCAAATGGATGGAGTGGAATAAATGCTCTTTGAGGTTGCTATCCCCCTCGCAGACCCTTTGGGGATGGGGGTTGTCTACGCTCCCCCTTCCTTCTGGTATTGTGCTAGCCCCTTAGTGAGAGGGGTGGCTGGATCTGGAAGGGAATAACTGCAGCTCCCCTGCCACAGCTGCACCATTGTGGCTGGGTGGCTGAGGCCTGCAAGTCTTGTTTGGGTCAGAGGTGGTTTGACTGTAGGGATTGCGATCTGCCCCCTATAAGGGAATGTGAACACATTTTGGAGTTATTTTCCTGCCTCTGCCTGCTGGCATCCTGCACGACAGGGCATCCAGGCAGAGGACTGGAAATCATGCCTTGCATGTTGTGTGGAGACCACCCCTTGCCAAACACATTTCTCAAGGGTGTGAGCCCAGCAGGTAAAACCACAGCTTGTCCTCCAGCCAAAAATTTTGTATTTTGTTGACAACATGGGAGAAAAAGGTCAGTTTTCTCTCTGCAGCAACCTAACATCTAGGTAGGGAAGTCAGTATGTTACCCTAAAGTAGAGACAAGGAGAGGTGGGGAACCTACTAGGGAGTTGGGAAGCCCGTGGCAGTGGGAGAGCAATCCTGGAGGCCTAGGCTCTCTTTGCTGGTGCTGGTATGTTGCCAAACACCGACCCTGCTAGCTGCCTCCACCCAGATGCTTCTTCCCCTGGTCCTCCCCAGGGCTGGCTCCTGGCTACTGCTGTCATCTGTGAACACACATGGTACTAATCCCCATTTGTTAAAGTGCTTTTGCAGCAATTTGATAAACAATACCGAGGCGATGAGCAAAAGCTAAACCTTCTATGCATTAAAAGGGCCCACTGGAGCCTTCCTCAGGAGGTGTTCTTCATTCCCAAAATGCAAGGCCCAGCTTTTCAGGAGAGGGAGAGAGACAGGAGACATCTGAAAAGACAGCCTTCACACATGCACTGCACCCAGTAACTGTAGACACAGACATTTGAGAAAAACCTTGTGCTTCTGAGAAGGTGGAGGTTGGGAATGTCTTTGTCAGCTTGAGTGGAAGATGGAGGAAACCAGGGGAGTGGGAACCTGTGGGGCAGCAACCCCAAATGTGTCCTGTCCATGGCAAGGTGGTCCCAGGCATCCTGAAGCCCAGCCCTGAGAGGTGCTTTGCATCTGTGGAGCCCCATTTTTTGTTCTTCCTGGTGGTGGGAGCAGGTGTTAATGATTTGGAGGTCGAGGTGTGGCCCCAACAGGTAAGGAGAAGCTGCTTCAGAGCCGAGCTAGCAGCCAGGCTTGTTTGTGGGTGTCAGCTCACCAGGGGATGAGGAAATGCTGTTGCTGGTCCTTCTGATCTAGAAAATGGCAGTGCGGTCACAGCTAGAAATGGCTCCTCCAGCTGTACCCTGTGTGCTGGCACTGCCCCCCCGCCCCGTCCCCGTGCAGCTGTAGGCACATCCCATAACCTTTGCGCCTCCTCCACATCCTCTTTAAAAGAGGATAATGAAACTGAAAGGGGGAAGCAGCAGGCGCTGGAGGCACCTTGGACTGCTGGGATTGATGAAGCACTGCTGGTCTCCCAGAGACCTGTATTTTTTTCAGTCAGGAGATGAAGTGTCAGGTGGGGAGAGGGAATCTGGTGAAAGCCGCCTCATTTGGGGATGGAAACTGAGCCTTGAATCCCACTTGCATGAATCGGTAGGAGTAGATCTGTTCCCCTGGCTCCCCTTAAGCATGGAGCCGACCAGGGTCTGAGCTGTCGAGCTCTGATTGCCGAGACAAGCCTTGAAGATAAATGATACTTCAGGGGCCTGAGATCAATAGTGTCAAAGGCTGGCCTGTAATCAGGTGAGATTAAAAACCAATGACAGGCCTGCTCCTAGGAGCAGAAGTCAGCATGTTGGAAAGTAGCGGGGTTTGCTCCTTTACAGTTATTCCCTGGGGGTGCCCACATCTGAAACTCACCTTCCCAGGCTCTCCCCTGCAACATCAGTGATTCCCCTCCTCAATCAACACTGACCAGATCCTGCAGGTCCTACACGGCCACCAGTCCCCACACAGCTGGTCTAGAGCACTCCTGCCCTTGGGAGAATGGCTGAGCTGAAGACAAAAGCAATGCAACCTGGTGCTGGCTGCCAACCATTTTTGCTGCTGTGGGATGAATTTGGGTCATAGGAGGCAGAGGAAGGGAGTAGAGGCTGAAGCAGGAGGTCACATCAATGCCATGGGTACCATGATGTGTGTGTTGTAAAAATGCTCAACTCTGGGGAGAGTACTGGGGAGAGGAGTCTGGAAAATGAGCGCTGCAGATGACTCTTGACTTAGTCCTAAATATATTGCTTTTACCTGTATTTAAGTGTCAGGTACTGTGATCATTTAGCCACCCGGGGGTAGGAGACAGGTGGGGTGTGTGGTTCTGCCCATTTTGGGTGTGCTGTCATTTAAGCTTGTCACAGAAGTGGATTTTCTCCTCAGTGGGCACTGGGCAGGGAGCTTGGCTGGAACCTACTTTTCCCCTGGTCATCAGCAGCCACAGTCCAGCTGAGGTGGATATGGTGGATGTAATTTATTTGCAGGAGCAAATTAAAATAAAATTGACTGCCTCTTTTCTGTGCACTCTTAAAGGGGTGTGTGCTTCATCACAGCTCTGTGGGGCAGGGCCATGCTGGGACTCCTGTGAAGGGCACTGGGATATAGGATGTTGTCTCTTATTTTCCCAGCACAAGGGCAGTTAAAGGAGAAGGGGCTGTGCCTCTTGCCACTGCCCTTCGTGTGTGTGTATGTATGGGGAGCTGGAGGTGCTGTTTGCCTTTGCCCCAGGCTCCTCTTCCCCTTCCTCCCCACTCCCCCACCCTTTCCATGCCAGGAAGCCTGGCCTTTGTGTGAAGTGATGCCTCCTGACATCAGCCGGGCGCCCGCGATTTCCTCTGCAGTAGGGAGGGTGGGTGTGCAAGGAGAGGGGTGCCCTGCTCCTCGAGGGCTGACACACAGTCCTGGTCTTGCTGCAGCACGGGGCAGCGGTGCTCAGGAGGCTATGTGGCCGGCTGGGATGGTGTGGGGAGGTGGTTGCCCCCAGCCCTGTCAGCACGGTAGTTCAGCAGAACTTTGCCTGCTTGCACTGCTTTGCCTGAAAGCACCGCACCGGTGCGTTGCTTCTTGCTGCCTGTGACTCTGATTGCTTCAGTGGCATCTTTATTTGACCCCTCTAGTGATGCAGTGTTGGGCTTGATACAGCTGAAGCTTGGGCAGTGCTGGCTGTGGGCTTCTGCTCAGGAGTTCACAGAGCAGAAGCAGAGGGGCTCACAGCAAGGCAGGAGCAGGGATAACATATCCTGCAGCCCCAGGCTGCACCCAGGCTCTGTGAGCATCTCACTGTCTGTGCAGACACATCAGTTCGGCAAGGGCAGCGTGTAGTTCGGCTGTGAGGCGGTTTGCGAAGTGTGGGCTGTTGGCTGCTCCTTGGAAAGGGGCTAATGCAACACATGGGAATTGGCCAAGTGCCTGCCAACAAGCGGCAGCTGGCACCTTGCCAGGAGCTTGGGGGCCTCGCATCTCTTTAATTTGCGATGTGTTCACTGGCGGATGGCGTTTTGCAGCTGGGCTGCCTGAAAACTACAGGTCCCAGCATGCTCCCTCGCGTGTTGCCTGACTGCAGAGCTCTGGCAGGAGTGTGGTACCACTGGGATCATAGTCTCTGTTCGCCGCTGCGAGGGTTTTGCTGTTGCAGAGAAGGGCTCTGGTTCAGCATTGCTGGGTAGAGCCAGACTGCAAGACACAGGGCTGGTCTCTGCCTCCTGCTTTCTTATCCTTCTGCCAGCCACTTGCTCAATGCAAGACCAAGTTGGCCTGTTTATGTCATCAGGCTGGGGAGGGGATCTGGTCCTATTCTTACTTGCTTGCAATGTAAATATTTAGTCCTGAGTACGTTGCTGGGAGCTGGGTGTCACGTTGAGGAGCGTGATTCATTCATGCTGTTGCTGCTTGGAGCACAATGAGGCAGCCTTGGGACCAATCCCAAAGATTTCCTGCGATCACGGCTGGTGGGGAATTTGGGACGTCACGTTTGACTAAGTCAGAGCCCTCCTCGTGATTTCTGCAAGCCAGAAGTACTCCGCTGTGCCCAGCATGATCAGGACTTGCCATCTCCAAAATTTGTCGGGTGCAGGTGGCTTGGGTGGAAAGAGGGAGAAGAACAGAGACCATGGCCAAGTTCCAGTCCTTGCCTTCTTCAGCTGTTGGTGTGCAGAAAAGGTTTCAGGGTGTAGGGCTTTGTGCCTCGTCTCAGCCAACCTAAGAAATAAAGGTAGAAAGTGATGTAAATTAAAAACCTGCTGCATGTCAAGTCTCGGAGGCGGCCTCATCAGAGTTTCCCCAGTGGGACCAGAGCTGCACGAGGTGTCCCTACGTGTTTTAGAGGGACATGGGACAATCTGAGGCAGGATGCTGGATGGATGGATGAGTGTACTGGAAGGTGCCCCTCTGTCCCTTGCTTCCACTGCTGTTGCCATGCTGCCAGAAGGGACCTTTTCACCCTTGGATTGATCTCCAGCACCAGAGGGGAGGCACTGCTGCACCCTCCATACTGGAGGGCTGGCTCCCTCTGTCCCTCTGTCCCCCCGCATATCGCTTCATCCTCCCCATGCCGCTGAGAGCCAGGTGGGCTGTGCAGCACCCAGATTCGTTCTGCCATCCTTCGTTAGACAGTGTTTGTTCATGCTGCATTTTTCTTCTGCTGGCTTGTTTGGACACGCACTGGTACATTCACGGCACTCAGGCAGTAACGTGAGTCTCTTTCCCATTAGGAAAGAGGCCAGGATTTGGGGGGGCCAGGAGGGCGGCTTAAGCAGTAGTTTCTGAGATATTTCCTTCTGCTGCCACACCCTGTGTGAAAGAGCAATATCCATGGCTTCAGCTGCTATCGCAAGGCTCCGAACGTCTCTCTTTTAATATAGATTGGTATCATTTTGCATTTTAAAGTAAAAACACGCTGCAAGCTGCAGACAGCTGTCGGTTGGCAGCTTTGTTTGAACATCTGGTGTTGCTGGGCTGCTGTTCAGCGCAATCTAACTATGGGATTCATAAAGATTATAATCCAGGCTTTCAGATTCTCAACAGCCGCCTCCTGAAAAAGCAGGGGAGGGAGAAAACCCAGTGGGGAGGTGGATGAGGGGTCCTCAGCATTCAGCAGGTCGTAGTCAGTCCCCTCTTGGGTACGGAGTGGCTGATGGGCTTGGTGTACATTGCCTGGGCTGTCTGCAGGTGCTGGTGGGCTGCTTCCAGCCTGTAAAATGCTGGGCACTGGGGAACAGTAGAAGTGCAAAGTCTTTTTTTCTTTTTTCTTTTTTTTTTTTTGTCTTCCTCTTCCCCTCTTCTCTGTATTTTTGCCAGTTTGTGTGCCGAATCCAGTTGCATCTTATACTCCTCTGGGTGGTGTCTGGCGCTGGTAAGATGAAGCAGCAGATTCTGCTGTGTCTTTGGGTAGATGTTTCTAACCATTGTCTGCAGCATCAGGACTTGGTTTCTTTTTCTTTAAATTAAGTGATGAAGGAGCCAAGGCTTAGACTAAACATCTCAGCATGTCAAAAACTCGTTTCCAAGAGAAATTGAGTCCCCTTTTCTTGAAGCAACCGAAAGGTTGAGATAGCCACCTCTATAAGCCCCATCCATCCCTCTGTGAGTCAGGCACTTTCCTTGGCACCTTTGAGAATTAAGCGGCCTCTAAGACCCTGACGGGTTTTATAAATCTTGTTAGTTGATCTGCATTTTTGCAAAGCTCTTTGAATCTAGCCTATTGGCGCATAAGTCACCTTGACTTTCCTCAAGGCTTTGACTCCCAACTCACTTTCAGGCTCCATTTGTCAGTTGGAGGTGCACAAAAAACATCTTCCCTTTATTAGAAAAAAAAAACAAAACAAAACAAAACTGCCTGGAGAAATCTAGCTGTACTCTAGTTGGTGCAAGCTAGTAGTAGAGGTGCGTAAAAACCTGTTCTGCCCTTGTTTATGTTGATTTAACTTACCAGTACAAATTAAAATAGCCTTGAGCAGTTGGAAGTTTAACTAAATTGGTTGGGAGGAAAAAAAAAAAAAAATCATGGCTTTTAAATCAAAGCAGGATTTTCTTTCTAGTGCTGCCTGAGCCTGGACAGGGCCTTTGTGCCACTTACACAGCTGGAACCCTCGTCTCCGGGTCACCAAACAAGACATTGACAGGGCACATGGCTGCAGGTTGTTGCCTTTGCACCTATCGGTGGCCTCATGGCTGGGACGTGTGGGTGCAGGCGGCTATCTCTGCGTCTGCTCTTCTCCTCGGTGGTGTCCGCGTTTCCCCAAACGCCTGCCTGTGCATCCAGATATGCAGGCCACAGTCCCTCCACAGCAGACATTAGAAATTATGGGGATAGGAAGCTGAAGGGGCTCTTATTCGGAGCTCAGGTCTTCCCATGGTGGGGCTGAGCTGTGGCGTGTGTGGAGTGGAGATCTTTGGGCAGAGGAGAGGCAGTTCAGCCTGCAGTGGGAGGAACGGTTGAAGAGGCTGGCTGTGTTTCACCCTTGAAGGAAGAAAACTCTGAAATCCCACAGGCCAGCTGGATCTTGAATCCAAGATGTTTATTTGGAAGAGGGAGTGAGGGTTTCTCAATTTTGCAGGGGCTGCAGATGGGGGTGGGTTTGCTGCCAAGCAATGGGAGTGGGTCTTTGAAGGATGTCTGCTTTTGAAGGCAAGGTATCCTGCCAGCTGCAGGCTGGGGATGACAGGCTGGGACCCTGAGATTGTGGCACCTTGGGAAGATTTTGGGATTCAACAGAGCTAGATGAGACTTGGATAACAGCAGATTTGAGACAGGACCAGGGGTGCTGCCAAAGCCTGTTTATTTTTTGTTGGGGGCTGTGGAAGGAACAACTCACAAATGATATGTCAGAGCAATGGCTTGAGTGAGAAGCAGGATTTTGTGATTTGATGGAGTTTCAGCATTGAACGACCTCCTATTTCTGCCCAGACTGCCACCACTGGAGCTGGTGGAGCACTTCTGAGAGTCAGTTTGGGGAGATGATCCAACTGAAAAGAGACTGTTTCTTTTTTACTAGCTTAATTTTTCATCTCAATCTGTGGCCAAAAAGGGGCAGATGTACGAAAACAGACAGGAGAGGGAGAAGAGTTCAGGGCCCCTGTAATGTCCATGTAAATTGATTGAAATACTTAAGAAACCACAAGCACAGAGCGCATTGGAGGCGGAAAGGGCAGGAGTCTTACACCATCTCTGAAAAACTACCAAATCTGGTGAATCCAAATTGGTGTAGCTGCAAGGCCCAGATTTTATTTTCTGGCGTGGTGGGGAGGAAGCGCAAGGCAATGTTGGTCACTGGAGGCAGATGTGCTTCAGGTGTTTGTGCCAATCTGAGGTCTCAAGAGGCTGGAAAGAGTTGCTCAAGGCACTTGGGCCAGGGTGTCTGAAACATTCTGGTATGTCGCAAACCCCTGCAACTTTCCTGGAGTGTCCCAGCAGTGCCCCGGTGCTGGTGCTCTGAAGACGGTTGCTCTTAAAAGGCATTTGGTGCTGGGTCATGCTGGACAGAGCAGGCTTGTGCCGGGGCCTGAGACAGAGCCCTGTGCTGGATATGGCTCAGCATCAGGATGAATTTTGGCACTGACTTATAAGCAGCCCCAAAACAGGACATTTTCTCCCTAAAACTGAAAGAGGAAGGGGAAGAGAGCTCCTCTCTTACATCCCTGGTGGTGGAGAAGGTGTGGATGTTGTCCTTCATAAACACAGAGCTGAGCCCTGTGCCTCCTAACTCTTCTTGCTCCCAAGTGAAGGTGGCTTGAACTGTCCTCCCTCCTGAAAGCTGTCTGGGAAGGGGTGCTGGCTGGTGTCCGTGCCTAGGCCTGAGTGGGGATCTCCTCTCCGTCCCTTACCAGCAGAGAGAAAAAAGATTTCTTGACCTCCTCACTGTCCTGAGGGCCTGGTTGCACCTGCAGCTGCAGCCCTGGCAGCTCTCAGAGATGGTCTCTCCATCTTGCTTCTGCACCCCCCAAAAGCATCTGCTGTCCCCATGCTGTCAGGACACAGCGCAGAAGCACATTTTCCCCAGCCAGATGCTGTCTCTCCTGGTGGATCTGGGCATCTCTGAGGCTCATCTTTGTCCTGTGGAGCCACTGGCATCAGTTGGGACTCACTTGGTTGCATGCTCAGCATGCAAACCAGCTCCTCCATCCCCTTATCTTCCCAGTGTGTTTCCTGCTCCTTCCTTCCTCTCCTTTCCATTTTGTGAGTGAGTCTTAAGCCTCAGGTCTGGCAGAGGTGGTTCATCCTGCTTTCACTGACTCTTGCTGCGCTTTGCCATGGGAGCAGCTCGCTTGACACTGGCCCATGATCAGCACAGCCTTGCTCCTACCTTCCAACATGCTGCAAAAGTGGCTTTGGTGTTCTGGTTACCTCTGGTTTGGAGGGCACCCCATATCAAGAAGGCTTCTGACTCTAGGACTTGCAGGTCTCCTAGCACAGAGGGGATGTTTCTACAGCTGCCAGCCTCATCTCCCTGCTCCTTAATCTCCCACATTCCCCTTTTCTGCTCGACACAGATCTCCACCCCTGTTCAGAGGTCACTGACAGCAGTGGCAGCCAGGCCATGGCTTGAAGTTGGGGTCCAAAAACTGCAATTAGAGCCCCAGCCTCCTTCTCCCATCTGTAAGAGGCACAGCCACAAGTAACCCCCATGGAAGCGGGGAGCAGGGGAACACAGAGACCTGGGAAGTCAAATTAACATTCTCAAGGTCCTTCTGAAGGTCGCTTTCTGATGGAGAATAGATCCCTGTTTCCTGGCCTCCAGAAATCCCGCTGCTGGCCCCACACAACACAATGCCTTGTATTTTCCCTTTACTAATGAGTTCTTCCTTTCTGCCTGGTGTAAACAAGGGAAAGAGCTGTCCTGGGCTGCAGTCACCAACACAGCTCTGCAGCGGTCCAGGGTCTACTGGTACAAGGCCATGTGGAGGAGCGTGGTCTGCCAGACCCAGCATCCTGAGATGTCCCAGGGACACGCATGGGCCAACCTGAATACTGTGGAGCAGCTGTGAGTCATGGCTTGGGGGGAGCATCCAGCTGCTGTGTGCCAGCCACGCTCTAGGGCTGCCCTGCGTTGGAGTGGACGCCAGAGGTGGGAAATGGGGCTTTGCCTCAGAGGTAGACAAAGGAGCTGGGATGTGGGGCTCGGCCTGATGGTTTCTCCTCCTTGGCATGTTGGGGAGGGCTCAGAGACCAGGCAGCCTCTCGCAGGGAGAGAGGGAGAGGCAGGAGGCATCTCCACCCACCCCAGCGTGAGAACAGGGTGGAGAGCTGCTCTTTCGAGAGGCACCCCGCATCCTGTTCCCCCAGGCCAGCACTGAATATTTGGCCTCCAGCCCTTTTCTACAAAGCGCCAGCTCTCCCAGTGCTCAGGAGGTCCCTTGATGCTAGCAAAGGGGTTTCTTTGATGCCCATGTGCTGTGTGGCTGCTGCTCACATCCCTTCCTAGCAAGGACAGCTATTAATATCACAGAGGCTGTTCCCCTCCCATCTTCCTTCCCCTGCCAGGGATAAACCAGCCCAGTCTCCTCACAGGGAGCACTGTGAGAAAAAGCCAAACCCTGGAGAGAAGCAGTATCTGTGTGCTCCAGGCTGGCCAGGGCAGGTGAGGCCTCCTGCTCTAGACAGAGACCTCGCCTCCTGCCTGGTGTTACTGTAAATGTGTGCAAGATGAAACTCCAACCAGAAAACATTTCCTTCCTGTCCCTGTAAGTGTATCAGCCTCTTGTGAGTGCCATGGGGGCCACAGGGAATTTGTAAGAGCTGCTTTTGTCAGATCTGATCAGCAGGAGACCATGGCAGGGTGGAAGGGATGCTCCAGGCCTGCAGGGACATGTCCCCTCGAGCTGTGGCAGTGCAGGATCTCATGGTTTGAGATCCTGGTTTTGGGGGGCACTGTGGTGCCATGTCCCAGAGCTGCACAGTGTCAGGGTGCTGGTGTGTTAGCGGGTGAGGGGACACTTTCAGGAGGAATGAGAATAGCTCCTTGCATGTTTTTTTTCTCAGAAACCCAGCCAGCTGACAGTGGAGTGGGGCTTCGGAGCGGGAAGCCTGCAAGTGGGAGGAGAAAGGTTGCACTTGCCTCCTTGGTCCAGGGCTTTCGGTGCATTAAAATTCAGTCACTGTGACTTCAGGCCTGTCTCCAGCGACGTGCTGGGACGCGGGTCTCAATGGGGGCCCTTGATCCCAGTCCCTGGGCTGAGCTGCAGGTGTCTGGAGCCATTCCCGCAACAGGCATCTGCCCGTTGCGGCTTCCTCACTCCAGTTCCACCTTCCTCCTCCTCCTTGCCCTTCCTTCCCCTTGTGCTCTGAGCTGCTCCCTCTGTTCTGGCTTTCCGGTAGCTGTAAACAATGTCCTTATTCACTTGGTGGCTGAGATTTGGCGGCAAGGGGAAGGCCTGGGCGTAGAGGAGAAGGAAGGAGGGAGGCAGAGAAGCGGGCATGCCTGTCCTGGGCCAGCCGTCCAGCTGCAGTTAAAGGCACTCTGTGGGACATTCAGGCTCCCCGCTCACCCCGGTTTCCTACAGGAACGAGGGCTGCACGCTCTTGTGGTTAGTCCACCTGCACTCCTGCAGTACTCTCCAAACCCGCAGCTGGCTTCAGCCCAGTGTATTGGGAATTAGCATCCTGTGAGCATCCCACAGGTCAGTGTGCAGGGACATTCTTACTCTTGCTAATGAAATGGCCCTGAAGGAGGCACATCAGAGAAGCTTATTAGACATCAGAGAAGCTGCATGGTCTTCATTTACCCCGTGAACACAGTAAAGCTTTTCACTGGTCTGGTTGTGGGGCACCTCTCTGGCTCTGGTGAAGCTGCCAGGCTCCTTCCCAATCCCACTGGGAGTCAGGCAGGGGCTGGCAAGCACTCAGGAAGGGGGTGTGACAGTCGTTCCCCTGCTGGCTGTCCCCAGGAGGCACACGGGGGTGGGCCCTGGCCATCCTTGGAGCAGGTGAAACCGTGGGGTAGGTTATGGGATTTTGCTGCCCCAGTGCTATGGGCTGCTGGGAGCTTCATAGGGAAAACAAGGGGGTTACTGGGCTCCAGGCAGAACAGGGGCATAATCTGTGATTATCATGGGCTCAGCAGTGACTGCAGAATGAGCTGTGCCCTTTGGGAGAGGACAGTGGAGAGACCAGCCTAAGAGAAGACAGGGAGACATCTTGCCTGCAGATTTTTCCCTTCCTGGGATGTCTTGGGTGGGTGTGAGCTCCTTCCCACACCCCGGTGCCCCCCTTTGCAGTGAAAGTTGCCTGGCTGGCTGAGCTGGACCCGTGTTTGTAACACAGCTGATGCTTGTGGTGCTGCAGCCATATGACGACTCTCTGACAAGGAGCCCAGATGCCCTGTATTGTCTGAGCTGTTAGACTCTTTATTGCCATCTTTCTGCTGTGCAGCTGCAGGCATTTAATCTTGCAGAAGTTCTGGGTGGATGTGTCCCATGCTAGAGCAATTGCTGGGAACTGGGGCCAGCGCAGATTTGCCTGTGTGCAGGTTCGAGGGGATGGATTGGGAGGTGCAGTAAGGTCTATGTGGGCTGAGGGTGGTTTTCCCAGCCATGATTTCCACCCAGCAAGTGCTGGGTGGACAGCAGTGGTCAGCAAGCCTTTCCCTGGCACCATCCCACAGGGACCAGCTGTGCATGCCCTCCCTGAAATGAGACCTTGTGGCACTTGTTTTGCTCCCTCCAGAGGTGGCTTTCCAAGTAGCATTTCCCTCGCAATGAATGCCTGATCTTTGTACCCCAAACCCACCCAACTTGCCACGATTTTTCCCCAGGATTCACCCTTCTCTGATGGTGGTGGGGCTCATCAGCCGCAAGCAAAGAATAGCCTCTGCTCGTTTCTCCTTCCTCCTTCAGTGGTCCTGTTCCTGTGCAGGGTTGGTGTCCATAGCACGTTTGCAGACAGCCCCACGAGCCTCTGCTTAGGGCTCAGCCTTTCCCCACCCCCATCTTTATTTCTTTCCATTGCAACTCCAGCAGAATAAACTGTTGTCCAGCAACTGTCCCCTGGGTCCTGCAGGGTTGGGGTGGACCAGCCACTTACCCCAGATACAGGTTAACTTATTAATTAATTAGATGAGTTCACTCTCAGCTGGTGCTGGAATACAGAGTGGTTTGGGCAGCTGTTTGGCAAACTGTTGGTGTATCTCAGAAAAGACAAACTGGGATCGTGGAGTTGCTCAGAGCCTGGGAAGGGCGCCTGTATGGAGGGAGCTGTGGTTCTTCCAGCATCAAGGTCATGCATGAAATATGAGAAAATACCCCGAGAAATTCTGATCCTGGAGGAGGAGGAGTTCATGACTTCAGAAATACCAGATTTGGGAGGGGATGGAAGGGGAAGGGATATATTTCCCTTTTCAGAATACCTAAGGAATTCAGCCCATGCTGCAGAGACAATGAGATTTTGCCCCTTGGTGCCAGAAGGGTAGTTCATACCCATGTGTCTTGTTAAGGCTTCAGTTGCTGTGGCTGCAAAGTGCTGCTGTCACAGGCATGTATGATTTCCAAATCACTCTAAAGTCAAGAGAGTGGGTAAAATCTGAGATTTAAAGCACATGCTGCATGTCCTCCATTCTCTCTGATTTCTGTGGCTTTAGGTTAGATTTGTTTGTTACAAAACACAAAGGTTGGCAGCTCTGCCGTGGCAGCTGCTGGACAGTGGGAAGGTGACGATGGTCGGTGCATGTCTGGGTCTGTTTGGCCCACCCCTTAGGGGTTCATCACACCAGCGGGGCCAGCAGGGTGGCCTCTGCCTGCTCAGTGTTGGACAGCAGTGAAAGCCTTGCTTTCCCCTGTGAGAGCATCCCAGAAGCATCAGGGGGGAAGAGCAGGGGCTGCTTCGGGGTGGCTCCGCACTGAATACCTGATGCATGCACCAGAGCAGGATGGGGATTTGGCCTATGTGCCTGGTGAGCTGTAGGCACTGGATCCTGTCCCACATTTCCTCCCAGCCCTACCCCAGCTGGCAGTCAGGGTAGGTGGGAAGGGGACCCAGCTAATCTTGAAGGGCCCCCCAGACTCATCCATTCCCCCAGTGGATTGCTGCAGGGGGGGTCTGGCTGCACATGGTGGAGATGGCGAGTCAGTTCTGGCAGGGAGGGAGGCATAGGGAAGGGCTCGGGTGCAAAGGCTCATGGTGTCTTTTGGCTCTCCAGCTTGGAGAGTGAGAAACTTAGCCTGTACTGCAAGACCTGCCCTGACTTCTGGGCTCAACTGGCCTCCTGCGAGCAGGGATGCAGGAAGGCATCTCTGTCCCTGGAGCAGGCAGGATTCCCATCAGTCAGCTGTGATTTCAGTGGGGAAATTCCAGCCTGTGGATGCTGGAGCAGGATCCAGAGTGCTGTGCTCTGTGCCAGGCCCACACTCCATGCAGAGGGATGTTGCAAACCACGTTTTCAGGCAGCGGTGCTTGGGAGCAGGTTGTGTTGACACGCACCTGCCTGTGCCGCTGCTGGAGCAGGGTGCTCCCTGCTGCCTCTTCCTGATGGCAGCCCAGTCCACAGCTCTGCCTGGTGCTGGACCCAAAACCCTGTCTGATCCCCCCCGAAAAGCCACCAGCAGCCCTGCACCCTGGCCTGGGTGCCAGCACAGGACCTGGGCTGTGGTTCCTGGCTATGCCCTTGGCTCTCCCCAAGCAGGTGGTGTTGATCCACCCTCTGGAGCTTAATTCCCACTGTGTTTAACTCAGGAGTGGGTTGCAGCCTCCGGGTGCCACAGCAGTGCAAATAATGACCCATTTATGATGGAAAAATAACATTTTTAACATATGCATCAAATTGTACTCCCTGTGGATGCTCCCACCTATTCAGCTGGTCTTAAAAACAGCAGCGGGGCTGCCCTTGTACACTGGCAGCCTCTGTGTTTCTGTTCTCTCCTGCCAGCAAATGTCTCCCAGTTCCTGGGGTCTGTGTTGCTGCCCCTCAGACCCTGTTTCAGTGGATGTGCTGTCTGTGTGTACGTCTGCATGTGTGTGGGTGGGTGCACACACGTGGGCACCAGGCACGCGTGTGGAGTGCGACTGTGAGTGGGAAGCTGGATTTTTTTAGTTCCTCGTTATTATTAGTGGTAGGAGCGCAGCAGTAGTGAGGTTGGAGATGCCTGAGACCTTTAGAAAAACAACAGGAGGAAGGAGGCTTTGCATTCCTGCTCCTGAATTGAGTCAGAGGTGACAGCCTTTCCCTGCAATGCAATTAATCCCGGCAGCGCCTCTGCCACCCTCCCCCTCCCGCCTCATCCAGGAATTAATTACTTGATTATAAATCCCCAAGTGGCGGTTTATAATAGCAATAATCCCCTCGAAATTCATCCTTGCTGCTGGTTTCTTCCCATCTCACCATCGTTGTCGAGTGTCTCTAACGCTGTGTCTCTGTGCTGGCTTCTCCTGGCCCTGCTGTTGTGGTGGCTTTTCCCTGGGAGAAATGCAGAGGGGGAGAATTTTGAGTTGACTTTGAGGATTGTTTTGGGAAGCCCTGCTCCTGCTTCTGGGGTTGGAGCCCTTCTCTCACGGATAGTGGGTTTCAGCCCATCTGGGGAAGCGTGCAGGAGCAAAGCACCCACACTGATATTTGGGGATAAGGTTTTTGTCCCAGTTATTGGGCTAATGGCCCAGGCCTAGCCCTGAGGAGTGGGCGCTGGTGGCGTGACAGGGGGAGGCCCTGTTCCTCCTCTCTCTGTCCCTCCTAGTTATGATGATGCTGCCTCTGGGGCTCGTCACAGAGGTGGGGAAGGGAGAAGGGATTTGGCATGGCATACGGGGACATGAGGGGGGTGGCAATGTCTCAGAGGAGCCTGCTGGCCATGGGTGATGGGCCTCAAAAGAATGCTGCCATAGTGGGAGATGAGCATCTCTGTGTCCCCAGGGCTATGACCAAATCCCAGTGACCAGTGGCACTAGCTATCCAAGGGGCTGCCCCCATCCAAAGGACCCAAATCCAAGTCCCCAGCCCATAAGGCAGCCCAGCACACATGGGCCCCCTGTGTGGCTGTTGAAATAGTGAGGTTACATCTCCAGCAGCCATGCATGGCCTTGCAGCTTGTCAGTGGCATCCCACTGGGAAAAACACTATCCCTCCCAAACCGTTTGGTCAGAGCTGGTGCGGGCAGCGCCGAAGCTTCCTGGCATGTGCAGCTGCTGGGCTCTGATGGCTGCTCCTCTCTCCCATCTCTGCAGAAGATGCTGATGAAGCAGCAGGACCGCCTGGAGGAGCGGGAGCAAGACATCGAAGAGCAGCTCTACAAGCTGGAATCAGACAAGAGGCTGGTTGAGGTAACTGGTTCTTCACCCTGCTGCGGCCAGCCTCAGGCACTGTCACCCCCTGGCGTGATGGGCCCAGGCTCCTGGGATATAGGGGCCAGGTGGGCAGGGAGAAGAGAGGACATGCAGGGAAGGAGCAGCCAGACACATCTGCTGTCTCCATTGCAGTCTTGGCAGTCATCCCTTTGGAGGACAAAATGTGTTTGGGGCTGCTCTACAGCCTCATGGGTCCTGGGGTGAATTGGGAAGCAAGGAACAGCACTGTCCTTGTATATCAAAGGGCTCACCCTGCCCTCAGCTCAGCACAGCCTTCCCCAGGCCACCTGCTTCATCCTGAGCAGGAGAGGGTCTGGAGGTGGGAAATCCCTGAATAAACCACTGAAATACCCAGGAGGTGACAGAGATGTGAGTGTTTTGCTGGTGCACAGGTAAAGCAAGATCAGCTCGTGGTCATTAAAGCCCCTTGGCCTCCCAGAGCATGGAGGGAGGGCCTCTGGAGCTTGCGTTGGGCATGATGTTGAGGACAAGGATGGGAATAGGGATGAAGATGGGGATGAGCAGGTTTTTTCAAGGGAGCAAACCTGTCTCAGTGGTGCAGCATGTTGTTGCTTGTCATTAGGCCTCTGGAGGCAATTCCCTCCTAGACCCCAGGAGGTAGGTCCAGGGGATCTTCTGGATCAACTGAATCTTAACAGTGTCCCTGTTGGGTCTCTGGCACATAGGAGTCCCATGTGGCAGCTGATGCCAGGTTTTGGTCAGCGTGGGTGTTGCAGGAGAGCAGAGCTGTGGTGCGGCTTTCAGGTTTCACCCACCCCTTCTGGGGAGAGGATCCAGGTGTCTGGGGACATCATGGTGGAGGTTGGAATGCACAGAGGGTCTGACCCTGCTGTTCTCCCTCAGGAGAAGGTGAGCCAGCTGAAGGACGAGGTGCGCTTGCAGTATGAGAAGATGCACCAGATCTTGGATGAGGACCTGCGGAAGACCATGGAGATCCTGGACAAGGCCCAGGCCAAATTCTGCAATGAGAATGCAGCCCAGGTCCTCCACCTTAACGAGCGCATGCAGGAGGCCAAGAAGCTCCTCAGCTCTGTCCAGGTCATGTTTGACAAAACCGAAGACATCAACTTCATGAAGGTAAGACAAGCTGCCCATGCCATAGGTGGGATGGGAGTTATGGGGAGGTCTGGTTGTGCAGGGAGCATTGAAGAGGCGTGGGGCATGGTGGGGAGTGTGCTGGGGACACTGACAGGGGTAGCTGATGCCTCCAGAGGGCTTAGCGGTAGGAGAAGGCAAGCAGGAGTGGGGAAGGCTCAGCACTGGCCTCAGATGAGGAGGTGCTACAGCTGGAGATGGAGCTGGGACAGCCTGTGCTGGGGGAGTGAGGGGGCTTAGCATCCCTGGTAGCCTGTGCTCTCCTGGGGAGCCACAGAAGGTTATACCAGAGGGGAGGGGTCCACCGGAGCAGGAACTGGCCTTACTGACCAGAGCTTCTCCTTCCCCTCCTAGAACACCAAGTCTGTGAAAATCTTAATGGACAGGTAAGTGTGGCGGGGTGGACCTGTCTGGGGGGAAGGGGGCTCGTGGTGGGGCAGATGTGTCTGGGGGAAGGGGGCTGTCTCAGGGGCAGTAGCAACCCTGTGTCCAGAGGAGGGCAGAGCCTGGGAAAGGCATGCTCCATGCCTGTGCTCTGTGCCTTGGGAGCATGAAAAAGTATCTCGCTGGGAGCATGAAAAAAGCAGCAGCTGTTGAATCAAGTCCTCCCTTTGGACTCGGGGAAACATAGTGGTGCACTCACGGAAGAGCAGAGCTGGGACCCAGCAACCCAGCTGGGTTGGGGCACAGGGCTCAGCACAGCTCTGCTGAGGCAGAGACAGAGCAGGGGGTGAAATCCAGCACTTGTGAAGCTGAGGGGAGCTGGGGCAGCCATGAGGGGGGACATAGGTGCTGGGGGAGGTGCACCCTGGCATGGGACGTTCACAGCAAAGCTAGACAGGGAAGGTGCTGCCCATCAGAGAAGCCAGCTTCCTGCTGCCCTCCAGAGTGCTGCCTTAGGGAAGGGGTTAGGGACTGGGAGGGTGTGGGGAAAGGATCCATCTGACCCTCTTCCAAATCTACCTTGTCACTTACACCTCTCCTCTCTGCCTGTGGTCCCCAACAGGACCCAGAACTGTACAGGTGGCAGCCTGCCCCCACCCAAAATTGGCCACCTTAACTCCAAGCTCTTCCTGAATGAGATTGCCAAGAAGGAGAAGCAGCTCAGGAAGTTACTGGAAGGTGGGTGAAGCCCAAGGGGTACAGAGGGGGGACAGGGGAACTCACTACCTCCTGTATTCATAGTTGGATGCCCTACAGATCCCTGTACAAGAAGGTGGGGAGACCTCTTGGGGTGCAGGGACCCCTGGGAACCCCTCTGAGGTCAGCAGGAGGGTAGAAATGCCAAGAAGCCAGCTTCTGGCTCTCCCCGGGATATTTCCCTTGGCTTGTGAAGTGGCTGTGTTTTGGGGTGACACAGCGGGGAGTATGACTGGCCATCAGCAAGAACAATCAGTGGAGAGTTGGGGGTCACCATGTACGCAGGGACAGGCAGGGGCCAGTGTGGTTCCACAGCTCCCCACCCACTCCCAGGAGCGGACCACATCCTGTGGAGGCTTCCCAGTCGATTTGGGTGATTTAGGTTTATCACCCAGGCTGTCCTGCTCTGATCCTGTTACGGACTCTGGTCACAAGTGATGCACGGGCTCAGCCTGAGCAGTGCTTGGGGTTGCTTCGAGCCTCCTGGTGAGGTCTCAGAATGAAACCTGCAAATTCGCCTGTGTACAGCTGTGTGCCCAGTTTGCCACTGGTGGAGTGGGCTGGGGAACCCCGTGCTCGTGTGGGGCTGGAGCACGAGTCCCGGGGCTTCACTGCAGGTTCGGACCAGTGGCTGGAGCACCCTGGAGCTTTGCCATGCTGTGTTTGACTCAGTCTTCCTTTCCTGTTCCCCTCCGCAGGTCCTCTGAGCACCCCTGTCCCCTTCCTGCAGAGCATCCCTATGTACCCCTGCACCGTCAGCAACTCCGGCGCGGAGAAGCGCAAGCACTCCACCGCCTTCCCTGAGGGCAGCTTCCTCGAGCCATCGTCCGGGACTGTGGCGAGCCAGTACATGAGCCAGGGCGCTTCGGCTGGCGAGGGGCAGTCCGCACAAGCCATGGTGCCTTGTAGCTCCACGCAGCACATAGTTGGACTTCCCAGTGGCCCACAGCCAGTGCACTCGGGCTCCGTCTTCAACCCATCTCACTACCCCAACACCACGTCATCTCAGCAGTCCGTGCTCTCCCAGTACGGCGGGCGCAAAATCCTCGTCTGCTCCGTGGACAACTGTTACTGTTCCTCCGTGTCCAACCACAGTGGGCACCAGCCCTACCCGCGGTCAGGGCACTTCCCCTGGACGGTCTCCTCGCAGGAGTACTCCCACCCACTGCCGCCCGCCCCCGCCGTCCCCCAGTCGCTCCCGGGACTTGCCGTGAGGGAATGGATTGACGCATCCCAGCAGCACGGGCGGCAGGATTTCTATAGGGTCTACGGCCAGCCGTCGGCGAAACACTATGTCACCAGTTAACCATCACACTCTCCGGAGAGTCCTGCTCAATGACGTGTTGGGAGAGAAAAGTCTGGTTTGGCTTTTTTTGGTTTTTTTTTTTCTTTTTTTCCCTTTTAAATCAAACCCAATTTTTCCCCACCTCGTGCCCCTCCAGGATTTTGGGGAGGGTTATTCTCTCATTTCTCTCTGCCTTTTTTTTTTTTTTTTTTTCCTTTTAAAACAAAATAATAATGTGGGATTTTTTTTCCTTCTAATTCCTTTTTTTAATTTAATTTTGGGAAGTCCTTCCTGCCCCTCACTGGGACAAGACGAGGGAGAAATTAGCGAGAAGAAATTGATGGGGATTTCAGTCGGGCATCTGGGTCTGTATGTTGTGCTCTTCCTCGCTCTTCTCTGCCTTTGGAAAACTTCAGAAGGGACAATGGCACCTTCTCTCTCTCCATTTCTCCGAGTTAATTTTCTTCTGTTTTGGTTCAGTTTTTCCCTTTTCCCCACCCCTCTCTTTCCCTTTTTAAAACAAAAAAAAAAGAAAAAAATCTATCATTGATTCAGTATGAAACAATACTTGTAGATTTTGGGTTTGTTACCTTTTTTTTTTTAAAGGCTAATATTTTTTTTGTGTTACAAGGCCACTTCTCATGCATATTGGCATTTTTTGTTCCTTCTTTCAAAGATTTGTAAATACACTATGGCAGGAAATTAAATGCACAAAAAAAAAGGGAAAAGAAACTTTAAGAAAAAAAAAAAAACACAACAAAAAAAACAAAACCCCCAAAAAAATGCCCCACGAATAAATAAAAAAATAAAAATCTGTTCTAGTTTTCAGGAGGGGAATTGTGGCCGAAAGGCATCCCCCCTGCATATCGCTGATGCAACTTCCTGTAACAAGCACTTTGTATAAAAAAAAAAGTGGACTTCCTGCTATAAGGCACAGGTATTTATTCTGTAACCGATTTTAGAACACACACACACACAAAATTATTCAAATAAATGTGATCACTTAGTGCAAACGCCTCGCTCTGCTGCAGCTCTTCCCCCGGGAACGCCAGCTCCATCGGGAGGCTCCCATCTGCTCCCCCAGTCCCGCGGGTGCCTGGACGGTGGTTTTCTGGTGGGGCTGTTTTGGATGGAGCAGCTCAGGGGTGGGTGGCAGCAGGTCCTGGAGGGGGAGAGGGTCCCCACCAGCACCCATCCTGCACCCCAGCCCCACAGGGAGGGATGCTGGAGCTGTGGCTCTCCACCACCTCCCTCCCAGCCAGTGAGGATGTGAGTCAGGCATAGAGCCGGCCGGGCCGCATCCTGCCCCCTGCCTCCAGAACAATCACCATTGTGGAATGGGAATGGGGATGGGGACAGGAGCTTTCCTGACTGCTGGAATCCACTATGCTGGCCATGCTGCAGCCCCAGCACCCAGCCCTCAAGACTTCATGCCCACCTAAAGCCCCGCTGCCTTGTGGGGCTCTTTGGGTGCTGGCAGCACCCTTGGCTGGTTTGGGGACCCTCCATGCTTAGCCAAAACCAGGAAAAGTAAGGAGGAAACCTTTGTCTGGGGTGTGCAGCAAGGCCATGGACCATCCTGGCGGTGACTGTGCAGGGGCAAGTTATTTGTCTGGGGAAAATGGGGCTGACCTCACAATGAAGAGCAGCATTTCAGAGGCATTTGGGTTTTTACATTGCTCTCCAGGCTTGGCTTCCTTAATTTTTTGTCCTGCTTGCAAAACCTCCCTGGTTTTGTTCCCGTTTGGATTCCCCCCTGGTGCTCCTTTGGTGGGAAACAGGAAGGGGAGAGTCTCACTGAGCTGAAGGCAGGGGAGCAGGGGGGCCAAGGGAGGGGAACCCTGACACCCAGCTCCTACCCATTCCAACCTCAGGGAAGTGGCAGCAAATCTCTTGCCAGCAGGGCCCCCTTTCCAGGTGCTGCTGGGGCCGGGGCAGCACCCCCTGTCCCTGTGTGCTCCTGGCCACCCTCTGGGTTGGTGCCCCCTCAGGTGCAGGGTGCAGAGGCCAGCAGCTCCACCCACTCTGCCATGCCAGGGCCTCCCCAGCTCCCTCCTGCTCAGATTCTTCGGGAAACACCCAATCCAGTGGGATATTTGGGGTTTACATCTCGTTCACAAGCAAAGTGCCCTGGGACAGCAGGAGGGAGCAGGATGCTCCCAGCCTCTATCACAGGGACCCCTTGAGACGTGATGTCTCTCCCTGTCCCTTCCTGTGAAGGGGGGGCCCAGGGGTGACCCACAGTGCACAGGCAGGAGCCACCCCCAACCTCAGGGTGCTCCCCAGCCGTGGCCCCTCTGCTTGGTGTCCCCAGGTTTGTCCTTCCAGTTGTCCTCATCACCCTCCTCTTCCTCCTTGGTACAGCTGCCTCCTCCCACAAGAGCAAGCAGCTGCTGGCTCAGGGCAGGCATTAAAGCACCTGTTGCCTATAGATGGGGGGAGATGCAGACGCAGCCCCCACCCCACAGGGTGACCCCCGAGGGCTGGGGACACGTCCTCACTGTGGGTCACCCTCACCCTGCTCTTTTGCCAGAGGGAGCAGCCCCAAAACAGTGGGTGGCCCTTGCAGAACCCCAGTGCCGAAGCCCCTCCAGCCCCCCCCAGCCAGGAAAGGGGACCCTGGTGTCCCAGCTACCTGCAGCACCGTGCCGTCAAACCCCACGTTACTGGTGTCAAGGAAGGAGGCAATGGATGCTAGGGTGCTCGGCAGGGTTTTATTGATGGATGGCTCTGTGGGGGGGGTGGGAAAAGCAAGGGGAGCAGAGGCACATCCATAAACAGCTAGAGTTGTGAATGGAAAGAGACGGATTAGGAGCCGGGTGAAAACATGTCACATGGCGGAAAGAAAAATGAGCAGCTGGGCCAGACCAAATTGGTGTCTGATGAAGGACGTGGGGGCCTGGTGGTAAAAGTATCCCAGGGCCAGCGGTGCTGCTTGTGAGAGGCTGATGGGGAACAGCTGGAGCTGGACATGCACATCTGGTAGAGCAGCGTGAGGGGAGAAGCAGCGACACTGATAACCACCGTGCCTCCAGCCACCGTGCTCAGGTCGCAGGGCTGTGGCTCATGCCCTGGATTGGTGTCTCCAGAAGGGCTGATGCTTCATTTTCAAGTTGATCCTGGTGAGGGGGTGGCAGCCCTTTGGCCTCTCCCTCCACAAGGATTTACCTGGTAGAGTTCAGGCTCTGCTGTGCCATCCCCAGGTGGAGGAGTCACTGCCTTTTCCTTCCTTTGCATACATGTAAATAAGCAATCAACATAATGAGGGCAAATGAAAACCAGGCTTTCAGTTTGTAACCAAGGTCTATTTTTAACCTTGGAAATGGTTTCGTCAGGAAGCTGCAGGCCTCACTCCTGTACCTGTCACCATGTCCAGCTGCATGGGTGCTCGCACCCACCCCCACCCCAGAGCACTGCTGCCATCACGGCCACCAGCAGGTCAGTGCTTGCTGCACTCTCTTCCCGTTACCCAAGGAAACGCATCTCAAATCTTTGTGGAAGCGCCAACAACACAACATCACACCCTGGCTCGTGGGAGCCTTCCCAGGTGGTTCTCCCACTTGCTAAGCCCCCAGGTCCCGCTTTGAGCTGGGGCGTGTGCCCAGGGAACCCCCCCCGGCACCCTGGGAGTGAAGCCCCATATTTAAACATGAGGGGTATATTTAGACGGCATCAATTTAAGTTTGCACATCAACCTTATAAATATGAAAGCCCATCTCAGCGAGATTTTTAAGATACCTCATAAGCCCTTGGAAAATATGCAGGAATATTAATTAGCCAGATTTGGGTATTATCTCATAATGAATAAATGAAGAGACTCGCTGCCTAAGATGAATCACTGGTGGCTTGTTGAGTTTGTGGGGTTTTTTTTTAAGAAAGTGTGTTTCTGAGATAATTCTCTCTTTTCAACCTAGAGCCTGTGGAGGGGCTCGGGGGATACAGCTGTGCCAGGGCTGGGCAGGGTGGGACACCTCAGGGTGCCCCTTACATGGAAGTGTTTTACACCCCTTGATTTGGCCCCAGATGGCTGCAGTGCCTCTGGGGATGGAGGGACAGGGCTGGAGCCTTGCCCCAGCTGCAGCAGCCCTGGGCCTAGGATGGAGGCAGAAAAGTGCAACCCTACTTCTTAAAAAGCTTATTTTTGGTTTCTTCCATTCCTGCCTTCCTGCTTTTCTTCCTTGGTTGCTTCATTCCCTTCGGCTGGGCCAGGACTGGAGCTCCCTGGTTGCTGTAGAAACCCAGATGAAGGACAAGCTTCAAATGAAAATGCCAAACAAGAAATGGCTTTGTGTGCACTTGGACAGCTGCTTTTCCTTGCTGGGATGCGGCAACTTCGGGTCTCAGCCAGGGGGCTGTGGAGCCAGGCCCCAAAACCTTGTGTTGTGCATCAAGGAGAGTCTGTGAGACCCTGGGAAAAGGGTTTTGAAGGTCTCCATCACCCATGGAACGCTCAGAGCTTTGCTGCACTGTGTGATGGCAGCAGCCATTGGGGTTTTGCCATCCCAGCCAGCTCTGGCACCACCTACCCACCTGGCCTTAGAGCTGAGGCACCCGGGACTCCAAGCATTGCCACATGGTTCACAAGATTTTTGGGGTGGTGGAGCAGTTTCCAGCTGGTGGGAAGGGGCTCAGGGCTGAGCAGAGGACAGACCAGCTGGAGGTGGCAGAGGATGGGGAGACCAGCATAAGCCTCAAGGTCCAGGTTGGATGTCCAAGCTGATGGGCCAGACATGGTCCATGGGCACAGGGAAGGGGCATCAGAGCTGACAGGACAAAGAAGACCAGCCGGCAGCCACTGCCACCCCAGGAAGTGTCAGCCGGACCCCCCACCCCGGCGCGTGGCGGCTGGCGGGGCCAGGGCGGTGCGTGGGTGCGGGGCGCTGCCGGCTGCCGGAGCTGCCATTGTTTGCCTTCAATCAAGATGTTTCAGGCAGAATCAAAAGCACCAACTGGGGAAATCATCATCACAAAAAATCTTGCGCCTGCAAAATAGGTCAAGTAAGACTCCAAAGAGAGAGAGCGTCTGATCTGCATTGCAAGGAAGAATAGCAACAGCTGTGATCTCCAGTATATATGGATGGGCTGGGGGGGTATAAATATATATATCCATGCATATGTATAACTGCTTACAGCTGTTGGGCCGTATGTTCATTAGGGCCAACTGTTTTGGAGGCAGAGGGATCAGTGCTAATCGGGAAAGGGAGTTTATCATCACATTCAGAGGCAAAAGTGTCAGGAGCAACTGCAGCCCCCCCCCGCCAAGCTCCACAGCCTGCACCAGCTGTGCCATGCTAAATGCACCCAATTCAGCATCCCCTCCCTGGCCCCTATGGGGCTGCAAGAGCTGTGGCTCCTGCCCTGGCTCCAAAAGTGACCATAAGCTGCAGCCTCAGCGCCATGTCTGGTCCCAGCCTCGAGCGCCAGCCCCAGGTGCAGAGAGGTTGCTGTGTCTCAGTTTTCCCATTCCCCCAGACCAGCTCTCTGTGCCTACACCATCATCCCAGTCCTTCCCAGCCTCCCTCAGTTATCCCTGCCTGGCTCTGGCCTCACAGGTGACAGCTATAAAAATGAACCCAAAATACATATAAATCCTCCTGTCTGATGTCAGGGAGGGTGAGGGAGCCAGGCCAGAACAGCTGGTTCAGCCACTCTAAGACACCAGGCTTTGTCTGGTCACTTGGACCCAGCTGTCACAAGCTGGGGACCGCCCAGTGTCCCCAGCCCACAAGCGATGCTCTCAACACAGGGGGGACCTGCTTTCCCCAGCAGTGTCCTCTCCAGCACCCCAAGCCCCTGCCAGTTTTCTTCTGCCAGCCAGAGAATCATTAAAGCTCACAGGCTTTGGCTCCCATTGGTGGCGCAAAATAAAGGTTGCAAAGCCAAGCAGCAAGGACAACTTCTATTTAAAAATACCTCTCATCCAGATGATTTATTTGCAGGGCATTCCTGCCAGCTCCTAATGCAGCTCAGACCTGGTCCCTAACCTACCTGACAGCTTCCCTTCCTCATAGGATTATTTATTCAGGGCTGTGTTTGGCTGCCCGGCTGTGCTGCCCGTAGGGCTGCAGCTTGGAGCCCGTGGTCACAGTGCGTTGCAAGCAGAAGGGCTCCTTCCAGCCCTTCCTCTTCTGATGGGAATTTTATTTATTTATTTTTTAATTGTTCCATTAAAAAGGATACATCTCAGTCAACCAGCTAAATAGGAAGCATGGAGGGGACTCCCCCCCACCCTGTGCTGTTCCCAGCAAGCCTCTGACAGTGTCTCCCAGCCCAGGCACAGCCCGACTACAGCTTTACAGGAGTTTCACTTCCAGTCGGCATGGGGAAAGGAAATAAGTGAACAGATTGCAATAAAAAAAAAAAATCCAACAAGCCCAAATTCAGCCAACTGAGCCCGAAGCTGCAATTTAGCCAGGAGCCAATCACAAGGCCATAGTCTGAGATTGTTTCCACTAAAACAAAATAAAAGAACAGTAAAAAACCTTCAGTGCAGCACCTGGGTGGGTGCCCAGGTGGGTGGGCAATGTAGCTGGAGCACTGCTGTGGCCATTGGTCCAGCCACCCATTGCCAATGGTGCCCTGTCAGAGCACAGCAGGGTTGGGGATGCCCGTGCAGGGAGAAGGCAAAGGCTGAAATCTCCGGCTCCGCGACTGCAGACAATTTCTCTGCGCTGATAAAGGCAGTCATCTGGTGGGTGCGAGGCCATAAACAACAGGGAAATAGTGATCGGAAAGGAACAAAAATCTCAGTGTTTATTTCTCCATCAGGCCGTGGATGATTATTATTATTTTCTTTTTTTTCCCCTCCCCACATCCAATCCACTCGGTTCCTTGTCCCTTCGGGAGCACTAAATTCATCATGTGAATGTAAAGCGGGGCTAATGCGGGGAAGGGAGCTGTGGTTCTCTCGAGCAGATGCATGCAAGGTCACACGCAGCCTCGCCATAAATTACGGCGTGTCCCACCGTAAACAGCAACAGGAAAGGGGAAGCACAGCAGCTTCAGGGGCAGGGGGCCGCAGGGGCTGATACATAACGTCGTGACAAGTCAAACAACTCTCAGGGTGTTCACTTGCCAGAGAAATATTTTTCACATCCAATCCATTAGGCAAACAAGATGAAAAAGTATTTCCTACTTTGCTGAAAAAATACCAGGACTCAGTATAAAGCGTGCCTTAAAAAAAAAAAAAAAAAAGAGAGAGAGAGAAGAAATTGTGACCATCTATAATGTTTTTTTCCAGAGGTTCTGACAGCCTTCCAGGCATCCTGGCCATGCAAAGAGGGAGCTGATGCTTTAAAGTGCTCAAACAGTTTCTTGCATTTTGGCTTGTCCCGGTGCTGCAGGAACAGTAATGAGTCAAACTAGTTGGAAAGAAACAACCCCAGAATTTACTCCCCTCCCTTGAAACCCCCTCCAAGCCCCACTCTACTGAACCGAACCCAAATTGTCTGCTGCTTTGCCTTTTCCCCATCCTTTTTCCTGCCAGGTTTGCATGGAATGCATTTCATGACATGCTCTTTTTTTTTTTTTAACCCACAAAATGATTTTTGAAATAAAAAGATCCTCCCAAAGTTTGCCTTTCTTGCTGGATGGCTTTTCTGATAGTTTTGGACAAGGGAAAATCCAAAGGGAAAAGGCTTCTTCCAACAGTTTTGACCACTTCTAGTACCAGCAACCATCTGCAACAGGGAGACAGAGGGGAGCAGTGGAAGAGCAGCTCTGCAGACTGGCTGGCGGTTCCTGGGAAGACACAATCCTTGGCTGGGCACCGGGAAAATCAGCCCATCGGAGAAAAAGAATCACCCCCAAACACGAGTTGTCTTTCTACTAAATTTTAATTTATTTCTTTTTGTTTGGTTGGTTTTGTTTTGTTTTGACAAAGACATCTAAATTACACACAGAGTAACAACGTAATTGGATATTGCAAATACCCCCTTTTGGTGAAATGCAAAAAGGGAACATAAAAGAGCGAGCTTGTGTGGACCCAGCTGGCCCAGGGAATGCAACAGCCACCACCTTTTGCTTGTGCAGAAGAAAGAGCCCTGTGGGGCAGGGGGTGAGTGTGAGTGGGCTGGTCTCATCCCAGGACACTTAAGAAAAAAGTCTGGTGATCAGTTATATTTTCAGCATAGAAAAAAGTCATTAATGTGCAAGAAGCAGTATTGGTATGGGGGGAATGGGAGAAGGTTGCACGAGGCTTTGGCAAGCATTCTCCGAGGGCAAGGAGAGGTGTTCTCCATCAGAGCTACAGTGGGGGGGGGGGGGGAATGGGATACGAGTCCCCATGCCCAGCTCTTGTGGTTGGAGAAGGGTCTTGGACCCACATTGCCTGACATGCCCTTGAAGAATTTCACTTCTCCATCATCTGTCCCCTCCAGAGAACACAAAGGGGCAGGAGGGGCATCTTTCATCTATCACAAAGGTAAAACCAGATTTAATGATGTGAAAGTGAAGCAAGACAAACTCCCCATGTGAGGGGAATTAACCCCCGTGAGAAACTTCTCAGGCCCGGGGTGTGATCTGTCTGTCACTCCAAGCCTTTAAATCAAGGCCGGGTGTCTTCCTACCAAAGGTGCTCTAATTCCACTGCAAGTCACCGTGCCAGCGGGGTGGCGTTTAATGGGCTGTGTTATGCGGGAGGTCAGGAGAGAGGAACAGAATGGTCCCTTCTGGCTTTAAAAATCTATGAATTGATGCGACGTGTGGCAGAGCTCCACCCATACCAATGAGATGGTTTACATCCCCCGAATCTTGCTTACAGGAGGGCAAAGCAGACAGAGTTGGAAGGACAAAGCCTCATGTAGGCAATTACCATAAAGCAGAGGAGCTGAAGGGCTGGGAGAGGAGCATGGCTTTCGCTGAAGGGCGGCAGGCGTTTTTGGCTGGCCCCAGCCAGTTTTACAGGTGGTATTTAGCCAGGTGCTGCCAAGGGATAAGAGCCCTGCACAGGTTACAGTGGATGTAAATGCAATTAGCTAAGGAGCAGCAAGTGAACAGAACTTCAAATCTCGTCACATTTTCACCAGGTCGATGCACAGAGAGATGTTTACAATACAAGGAGCATTTACAGCCATCACTGTAGTATTATTTAGTTAAGTCATGGTCATTTTAACCCTCCACTTCCATCCTCCCAGCACAGCTCGCTCTATCACAGTCTTTCTGTCTTAATACCTGGCACAGGTAAACCAAATTAATCTACTGTATTACAGGTGAAGCTCTGGCTGGTATAGATGCTTACAGCCAATACCTGTAGCTACAGGCAAATGTAACCAATGAGCCAGCAAACACTTCTGGATCCTGAGTTCAGCAAGGCAAATCTTCCTTCCAAACTGAAGCGATAGGAAAATTAAAATGGATTTATTTTGCACACATTTCCAAGTAAGCCTAAAAAAAACCCCACCCAAATTATCCTCCTGGATGCTTTCTAGATCACAGGTGGGGTGTGACAGGGTAAATTTGCCACTGATAAAAAAGTAGGGAGCGGGGAAGCACCAATTCAACTCTCTTGCAGGCGAGAAGGGTCGAGGCTCAAGACCCCAAGGGGACTTTGCTTTGTCCTGCCTGGACCAGGGGGGGTGAACCCAAGAGCTTTACTCTGCATGGGGCATGCACTGCGGGCAAGTCCAAAGCTTGGGTGTATCTGTCACAAAGCTCTGCCACTCAGCCAGCACAGTGTGCCTATAAGAAAGGACTGCAATTCTTTACAGTGCTGGCATCAGGCTAATACATTAATCGCAAGGAAAATGCAGTGGTGGGATGCATTTCTCCTCCTTGGGCTGACCCAGGAACAGCAGCACTCAGATTCGTAGGGCTTTCGCTAAGCCATTCTACTTGGGAATCACTACGCTTAGGAGCTATGTTTAAATGAACATCTCTCCTCATGACTCCTTGCTCAATTCATGCAAAGCTGGAGCTGTGTCACTTTGTGTCATTAGTGATTGCTTAACAGCTCACTTGCGCCTGCTCTTCCCCCCCCCTTCCAGTCGTCTGGTTTTTAAAGCCAGGCTGTGCTACTCCGGCATGCGTGGCCTGCTTCGGTGCTGGAGACAGATGCACTCAGAGGGTGCTGACTCACGGACGCAGGCAGATTAAAGTTGGATTGCTAAAGCAATTGCTGTCCCAGCTGTCCCTCTGCCCCCAGCCACAGCAAAGACAGCTGAATGACATGCAGATCAACCCCTGAACCGCTACTGTACCTTCTGATGTGTGGAAGGGGGAGTGGGGAGGTCAGAATCAGCCCCAGATGATTTGAATCTGCTGGGCTGTAACACGTAGGCGGCCAGGGGCTGCTTCATGTACAGTGCAGATGTTTCTGCCCCGAGGTGGAGACATCCAGGGGAAGGGAGGAGCAAAGAGCTGGGAGCTCCAGGGGTGTCAGCCGTCTGCCTGGGTCCATGAGTCAACTCGCTGACGCGTGGTAAAGCCACATGCTTTAGTACACGCAGCTTTCCCCACATTGCCCACCGGTCCGGCTCCGAGAGGTGGAAGGGGTAATGCAGTCCCTAGTCATTCGCTGGCCTTTCACAGGCAGGCAGCAAACAAAGCTGGCAAGCAGGGCAGTGGGATTATTTTACCATCTGTGCATTAGAAACTGGCCCGGGAGTCACCAAGCTCGCTTCACGCAGGACATGGCTGCTTTGGCTTGCTAATGACTCCTGCTCACTGTCAGCTGGGGCTACATTTGAATCGGGGATGAGGAGGTGGAAAACACATTCTCTTTCCTATTTCAGCAACCACATCCTTTTAGAGGAAAGCCAGTTTGGGGAAGAATGAATCCTCCGTTTAAAGAACACTTCCCATCTGCTGTGCATCAGGCTCCTCACCCTCCACCTGGGCAGTCTGCAGCCAGCACCAGGCTGGGGGGACCTCAGGCCCTGGGCAGCCAGCCCACCCTGGGACCATCCCCTGAGTCCCTCGAAGGGCTGGGCAAGGCCCACTGAGGAAGCCGGGGTAGGAGGAAATATTTTGCACATTTCAAAAAGGAAACCTGGGACCTGGTATCTCATTCTAGAAAGTAATTGTGGACTTAATTGCATTTTGCTGCAGAGTTGCCTTAATATCAGGGGAAAATCAACAGGGATTGTTCAACATCAAGACTAATCTCACATATGGAACTTACTGAACATAGGAACCACATTTTTGCTGGCTCAAGGTGAAATGCTGGGCTAAATTCTCCTTCAGCTGTGAGAAAAGCCCTAGGCACGCTCATCCTGCATTACTCCAACTGTAAAGAGCTTCAATTATACACATATAACCCTTCTCTCCCTTCTACAGTGGTGCCGCAATGCAACAGTACCTTGTTATGATCAAACTCCTCTTTTATGGATACAGGAATATGTGGAAGTCTTCTATCCTCATTATACAAATGACTCCTTAGCAGCTTTATTTTAAGAAACTACCCACAATTGGTAACACAACCGCATGTTATCTGTCACTGAGGGGAAGCTGTGACTGACACCTGAGCGTGACCTCAGCAACCACAAACCCGCACGTATAGGGCAGGTCCTATGCATCTAAGCAACTACAGTAACTCACCGCTCCCTCTGCTCCACACTGAATCAGTCTTGCTTCTGCTTACAAACTTGCTTGCTAGTCAGACATTTAATACTATTTATGCATAGGGAAATACATAATTCCTTTATTGGGATAAAAAACGATACTAAAGAGCAGGTCAAGTTCCAAATCCAGCAGTAGGTTTTAACCGATGTTGTTCCCTTTTTTCATCTTTTTTTTTTTTTTCTTTCCTTTTAACAGCTGTAGCTGTGCACAGATGGAAAAACATTTGGTCAGAAAGCAGCAAATTAGTGTTTTCAGGCTAGAATTCTGCTCCCACCGCTCCTCCATTTCCATGCAGCTCAGAACGCTTTATTTCTTCTTAGCACTGACATTTTTGCACACCCAATTCATGCCGTCCTTCAGACAGAGAAAGGTAATGTTAGTCAAGCAAAAAGAAAAGGAATCCCCCAGTCCCACCTGACCACCATTCAGCAAGCACCATGTTCCACCTCCTCATCTACCCCCCATCTGCCTTCAGAACCCAATGCTGCTGTGGGTTAAAAAAATAAAATCTTCCTTGCTCAGTAGACGTTGCCACATGGAGGTTATTAAATCTTTCATCTGACCATAAAAAAGTATCATCACCTCATCATGTAGCTATGTGTAGCTCCTTTGAGGAAGGATCACTCTGCAGTCAAGGTACATCAGTGGCAAATGAAAGCTCGGTTCCAGGTTCAGCTACAGGTGATTTGTATCACCTCAAGCAAGCCATCTTCTCTTTGAGACCATGGATTTTAGGGGGCTGTTTATTATACAGTCAGCTCCCCCCCCTGTTAAGAATATGGCTCTAATTCCCCGATCAGCTGGAAGCCTTGAAATCCAGATCCATGAAACCCACTGCAGTAACTGGATCTGGACCTGGCTCCCTGTTCCTCAGGGCCCCCACAGAAAATGGGCCCACAAGGGTTCAGTGAGAAGTGATGTGGTCACATTTTAGGAGGCTGATACACTCTTAAGAGTATTTCTGCAAAAATGTGTGCATGACACCTCTGACCACTGCAAGCAGGATGGTAACCCATGTGTGATACCTGCATTGTGAGCTTATTGACAAGATCCCTGAATGGGATATGCTATTGAAGGGCAAAGTGACATTTTACCTGCTCCCGTCACTCATCTGTTATGAGATGTGCATAACAAAGCACAAGATGCACAATCTCCTCCTATTTGTGTCCCATCAAATCCATTACCTCTACCCTGCCTACAAGGCATCTCTGTTGACAAGAAGGCTCAGAGCAGAAAGAAGGCAGGTAGGGTTTTGGGGACGAGAGATTGGCACATCTTTGTGATTGGAAATTGGTCAAATGTCACCTCAGAGTTCTAGAGGTGGGCATTTCACTGTATTATGTTCAACAGTCATTTTTTTATCATTATAATGATACCTGGACCCCAAGAAAGACCAGAGCCTTTAGGCCAGCATCACTGATAGCTCTGTGGTAGTAGAGTCACTGGCTTCCTCTTGCCCTTGTCCCCAGATAGCCAAAAGGCTGCTAAGGACCTCAACTGCCCTCAGGACAGATGGCCAAAAGCACAGCAGAGCAAGCCCTTGGGGTGAGCCAAGACCCACTACCATGCCTCTGTGTTGCCCCTCAGCCACAAAGGTGGTGGCCATGTTGGAGGGGAGATGAAGAGTTAAGAGAGAAGAGAGGGACTCCTCAGGGCTTAATCAGAAGCAGAGAGGTTCTCACTTGAAAATACCAATTCACCTTGATAGCTGCGCTATGTGACACTTCTTATCTGAAGGGAGGCAGCAACTTCTGAAATCAGCCCTTGTTGCTGTGTTAAATAAAGAATAAGCAAGCCCAGCTTGTGCTGGGGTGCACATGAGGCCCCACACTAATAACACTTCTAACTCTAACCTTGGGGAGGGTTGATGTCTCCAGTTTCATTTATTTATCTCCACAACAGAGATCAGTGTAAAACAAATTGTCTGAAATCCTCAGAGCAAATGGGAAACGACGAGAGTTAGATTCATTTTAAGGCCCAGTAGCTTTGTGTCTTCCCCTTTCAATAACACTGATAACCTAGGTGTAAAACATGTAATGCCTTAAGCAATCAATAGCATGGTTTAAAGCTTATCACTTTAGAGAGAGAGGGAGCGAGTGATTCCCAGCATGAGGAATGCCAAGGCTTAACAATAGGGCTAGGAGGAGAGGTGTCAAGCCTTTGGCTTGATTGTGTGCTTTAGAAATTTGCATGATTGCCTGCAAAGAGTATAAATAAATAAATAAATAAATAAAAATGCTCCCACAATGATTTCTGCTTCCCCTGCCTCGGAAGCAATAATCACATTTGCACACATCATGGCATACAAGGCAAGCAGAGCTCCTCATTCATTTTGAATGTAGGTTTATTTGCTGAACCAGAACAGCTGAGACAGCTTAAAGTAATAAATATCAGCTGACACCCTTTGCTATTCAGCACAGTAATCCCAGAAACAATACATCACTGCAGAACAACAAACACGCATCCTATCTTCTACCTAATCTGACCACAACCTGAATTCACAGTGATTAAAACTCTGCCTGCTGCCATTTGGGAGCTCAGGAAGGGGAAAGACAGACCATTTCAGCACCAGCACGGTGAGCATCATAAGCAGAGTTTATGATGGGATTTACCATGGCTGGGAGCCTGGCTGCATCAAGCATATAATGAGGGCAAAAGAATGACATAGCAAAATGCAAGAGGAAAGGTGAACTCCAAACAGGCTTGAAATACGTAAGTAGGTCACCAAACTTTTAAAGCAGGAATAGATCTAAAAAACTCTCTTCTGGCATGAGTTAATTGACAGGAAAAAATACATTTAATTGTAAGTATCTCCCTGCCTGACAGTGATAAAGGGAAAAAGAACATGCTCAGCTCTACACGTGTTGTATCAAAGAGATATGCGTAAGGTACCTTCTTCATTTTCAGTCACACACTGCAGCTACATCCATAGCTGCTGGTGCAACTTTCTTGAGGGGCGTGTTCTGCAGTGTCCCCAAAATGCAACGGAAAGCAAAAGAAACTGAAAAGTATGTTTGTGTTTTTTCTACCTAAGGTTTGAAGCAGGATGGAGACTTGGTAAGAGAGAGAAACCCAGGAAATCTGCTACAAACACAAAGAGCTGCTATGGGGAAGGCACAGGGGAAGGAGGAAAAGTGCTTGAAATAGTCAAGTCCACAAGGAGTCAACTGTTGTCATCCTTTGTCCCTATACACTCTGTCCCTATATCTGCATGCTTAAAAGATAGCTCTGTGCAGAAAGTACAATCCCTACAGTAACATTTAGATCTTGATAGATGTCCTTGGGCTGCTTTGTTGAGACACAGAGACATTGGCAGGTACTCTGAGGATGGAGACGGATACAGTATTAGTATTCCAGCCTCAAGTCAACCCTGGGAAAACTTAGCCAGTGAAAGATTTCAGATCTTTTGGCTCTGCCTCTCTTAGCTCCTTTACAAGCAGCTAGTAAACTTTACCAAAGCTAAGAGAGAGAACTCCAGGGAAGAGGATAATGCTCCTTGCAGAGAAACTCTGCTTGGCACAACCCCGCCTTGCTGCAGTCACATCTGCTATCGTGCCAAGGGACTTGTACTCTAATGCCCTTTGGGAAAGGACTGGTAGAGCCTTCCCCAGCAGAAATAAGTCCTGTTTGAGATTAGCCCACTGCTCACTTATTCCCTGTATTATCGGCTTTGAGGTTATGGGAGTGAAGTAATCTGACTTCAACACAGAGAACAAGTCCTTTCCACCCCATAAAAAGCCTCCCGATTTCTGCTCCCCTGCAAGCCAGGGATCAGGCAAGGCCACAAACTTGTGACCCCTAATGTGACCTTAAGGACAGCAAAGCTTAATCCTTTCATGTAATCCTCTGTCTGCCATAACAAATTAGGTCAGGCAAGTGCAAAATTCTCCATCTCTAGCATTTTTGGCATGCGTTATTTTGACTGTCACTTTCTTCCCCTTCTGCCCAGCAAGGACTGTGCCTTCATTATCTGTTGTTTCTTTGCACCTCCACTCACCATACACATAGGCTGGCTTTTACGGGCTCCTGCAAATACATTACCCATTGTTTTTTGCCTGGGTGGGTGCAAGCTTTTCTTTTGTGCTCTGAGACCTTGTATCCCTGATGCAACTCTGGAGACTCCTCCTTACACTGCTTAAAAATCACAAGACTTTGCCTTGTAATCTGGAAACATGGTTGCTTTTCTGCAACAAGCACTGGCTCTGCCTTCCCCAGGAGAGCTGCAGTCATTGAAAATGTCTTTAAATTGCATTTACAAGTAGCCCCAGAACCTTGTTAAGCTATGGAAGATCCCCATCTAGCCTGCCCTGGATAAGACATCTTTAAGACAGAACCTAGCTCTGAGCATACAACATTGCTGGGGGTCCTGCTCTGAATCTTGCCCTTACAAAAGCGTTGAATTGCAACATCAGCATTTACTTAGGTCATGGGCTTCATTCTCAACTGGGTTGAGACAGGGAGGAGAAGGCGACTCAGCCCTTCCTACAGTCCTTTGGGCCTGACCAGCTCTGGCATAAATTAGAGAAGTTTAGTGGCTACTCTCAGTTCCACTGGCTTTTAATGGTCTCCAGGGGGCCATTATGCTTGGGAGACTCTGGACACAATACAGTGCAGCATCATTCTGGAGGACAATTCCTCAGGGCAGGCTGAGCTCCTGCTGCCTTGATCGGAGACACTTGCTTCAGACAAGAAACATGCTGCAGAGCATGGAGCGGTCCAAAGCCTTGATACATACCCTGGCCCCTAAATAACACCCTCCAGCAAGAGGACAGGCTGCAAAGCAGAGGAGCCCTGCCTGTTTTCATCCCACCCTGGCTGTCCAGGGTGGAATGTACATAGCTTTTGCATGACAAGGGCACCAATTGGAGATCTGTTCACAAAACACAACCCCGAGACAGCCTATATGGCACTGAAGAGCTGTCATGAGGAAAGAGTTCCCTATGTTTCTCTGCTGACATTGGTGATCACCTCCCTTGCTTGCTGTAGCCTGTGCAAGGGTCTCGGTGTAAGCTAGTTAAGGACTCTGCTCCAGAGGCAGAGCCCAAGTGGCTGTGGTGGGGAGAAAAAGCTTTCCTGCTTTCCTAACTAGGGCTGAATGATAAAATCAGACCCAAGCAGACATCTTGCTTGAAAAAGCCTCTAAGCATGAGGGATGCCACTCCCCCTCCCTCAATGGCACCATGAACTCTGTTTAACAAGACAAGTGCTGCCCATGGTTACAGTCAGGAGGTAATGAAGTCTTCAGCTGGCAAACGGGGGCTACCAGCTGGTGTCTGGAGGACACTACATGGGGTTTCCAGTTAACCCAGTCACCTCTCTTCTGAGCCTGACCAGGACATTGCTAGGCCCCTTTTCCAGAGTCCCCAGTGGTTAATTTTAAAAGACAAGATGACAATATGGATTCCCTCCTTAATTAACAGCTTTATTAAATAACCCATTTCAAATAATAGTTAAATTCTCTATATTTATATCATTCTATTAACCATAATCTAATCTCATTAACCTTGAAATCCCCAGTCTTAACTACCCAATTCTATACACCATGGTGCTAACAGCTAAACTAATTAAATGACCTTCAAAATATTTCTCCTTCATGTATTGGCATTATTTATCTTTGCTGTTCTTCCTTCAAGCTATCACAAAAATTTTCCCCTATGAGCTCTGCTCCTGCTTGTACTCAGTACCAGATACGCCACTACTCTTTCTTGCAAAATCTATCAGCAGTGCCTCCAATTTTACTCTAGCTAATATATTCCATCAGCAGCAACGGTTACTGTGCTCGCTCCTTTGCTTTCATTCTGAATACCTGACGCTTCCACATCTTCATTTATTTTGCTGTCACTCATTGTCATTTCTCAAAGAAGTTCTTAAAGCAGTGACCTGAGATTTAACTACATATAGAGACAGCTCCTGTTCTGAGCTACTGGTAGAGATACCACATATCACAATCCTCAAAAACATCTTTAATCTCACTTCTTAAACAAATCCTTCTTTAATTCCCCTAAATTTTTAGCATCTTGACCTCTTCTTAGAGTCCCAGGACTGCATACACTGTTTCTTCCTGGGCCGATCCAGGTTTAGGTTAAAAGCCACCTCCCAAATGATGCTGTTCAATGAATTTCCAAGGAAAAGGAGAGCTTGGCATTCTTGCTTGATTGGGAGTCGTTATCAACGAAGAAGTGTGCAGACCACTCCAGAGGGCCCACAGAGATCAGCTTGAGGAGGTGGTAGTTTTCAAAGGTCATGAACAGGAAGTGTCACTTTCTATCATTTACTTCTTCCACATCCAATACCTGTCCCTGAATTCCATTTGCTGCTTTACTGCTCCTTTACAGCTGGAGAGTTAACTTGGACTTCCATAAACTAGAGGAAGGCCTGAAGGAGGGAAGAAGGTGACCTATGCCTACCTACAACCCTGTGAACTGCAGCCTCACTTTCTGGATCACATTTCTTTGAACTTGACTATGCATTGCCACTGTGTAATGCATTTCCCTCTACCGCCACTTCAAACAAGAGTTGAAGGCTTTCACAGGACTGGCTGCAACATAGCTGAATTTGTATCTCAGCTAACTAAATAAACCCCCTTTGGAGGACACCTTCTACTACTTTTATTGCTAAACATCAGGTTAAGAATTTTAAATCAGAAGAACTGCTGTACTAGGTCAGACCAATGGCCCATCCAGGCCAGCATCCCCTTTCTGGATGACAAGGGAAAAAGCAGGTAGGTCAGGATCTCCCTTGCTCTGCTCTTCCCTCCCAGTCCATGGCCCAAGCTGTTACTCATTCAAAAGCTGCCTCCAGATCTTAGTGGTCAGTGATTGCCTGTGTATCTCTTCTTCAGAAACTCACTTTGTATTTTTCTGAACTGACTGATACCTTTGGTCTCCACAACATCCTGTGCCAATGAGATCCACAATTTAATTATGCAAGTCGCAAAGAAGCACTTGTTTTCAACTCTTTTAAACTGTTGTCTGACTATTTCATTAGGAATGTCCTTCCTCTAACAATGTGATAAATAGCATATAGTCTACCTGACATTTTTATACCTTATTTTATAAGTCCTGAAGATGTTCCTGCTCTCTGTCCTCTCTCTTCCAACCTGCAAGACTTAATTTATTTACTATCACTGTATACAGATGCCACTGTGCTACTCATCATTCTCAACAGAGGATTCTCAAATCTTTACTAATTCTCAGCAGATATACACACTATTTTTTCTGATGAGGGTAGTTAAGTACTATAAGGGGTTACCTAGAGAGGCTGTATAACTTCATTGGACACAGCCCTCAGCAACATCCTCCAGACTTGCAGTTATCCCTATTTAAACATGAGGTTGGTCTAAAAATCTCTTGAAGACCCTTCAACCTAATTTTTTGTTGGATTCTGACTCTACTACTACTAAAATCTTTTTAGATGGGGCAGAGGCAGAAATCAATGTCATGTTCAAGGTATGGGCCCACCATGCTTACGTTCTGGGATGTTTGCTTTCTGGTAATTCTCTAGCATTTGATTTTCCTCTCTGGCCTTTGATGGGCACTAAGCTGCTGCTCCCAATGATCTGCTTCTGAGTAACAGCAGCTAATTTTGAGTCCATCGTCATATGTGTATAGTTTGGATAGTCGTTCCTCATGTGCATTATTTTGCACTCATCAGCACTGAATTTCATCTGCCATGTTACTGTCCACTCAGTACAGAGGGCTTCTTATGTGACTTTTCATACTCAGCTTGAGATATGACTATCCTGAACAGCCCTGTAGCGTCTGCAAATAAGGTTTTACTGAAATGGCAATGAAGATGTCTTCACCATTCTGTTCCTTTAAATAACAGTGACGGGAGTATTCCTGACTGCTCAGATTGTGAGCACTGCAAATATTTCATTAATTCAGGAAAGCCTAAGAGTGAAATAAACAAACCAAGGTGCTATTTACATTACAAAGAGCTACTATACTGCAGGAACCAGCACGGAAGCCCAAGACACAGCTATTACAGTTCAGCACAGGAACACAGCTCAACACCCTCAGTGGCTTTTTGCTGCCCCATGTGCTGCTGCTAGAAGTGGTCCTTGCCCCGTGAGCAACTCCTGTGTTTGTCTGGATCAGAAAAATTGATCGTTTTCTCTCTGGCGCCTGGGTTGAGCAAAACACCAAATGACATTAGTAGTGAAGGTAAATCAGATTTCTAAAGTGCACACTTGTAACAGTCAAAGGGGTTAATAGTAAAAGACGATTTGTTTTGTGAAAATGATTAACCTGACAGCAGTCTCTTTAAAATAAATCAATGTCTTCATCTGGCCTGGCCAAGGGGTCCAGGGTGGAGAGGTGATCACTCTCCTGTTTCCCAGGGATGGAGAGATCCCAAGAGCCCACAGCTCCCCCTTCCCTTTGCACAGGCAACAAGAAACGTGCTCCTTGTGTTCTGTGCTGCAAGGGTTTGGCTGCACTGACCCTCTTTCACGAGGCAGCCGGCCCAGCCCCACCCTGCAGATCCACAGACAACAATCCCTTACAGATGGCCTGCTGGCACAGCAAGCTTTCTCCAGAACCTCACCTGTACTCCCTCTCCTGAGAGAGCTGAACAAGACTGGATCTGCCAGACTCTGTCCCGGATCGTGTGTAGGTTCAGTCCCTCGGCAATCTCTGAAGCAGGGGCAGCCGTCAGCAAATCCTGCTTGTTAGCGAATATGAGCACGGGGACTCCACTAAGCTTTTCTTCATCCAAAAGCTCAGCCAGCTCCTATATCATTTACAAGGGAGTGGGGTGGGGGGAAGACAGAGAGAGGGAAGGGAAGAAAACCTTCAACCACCCGTGGTTGTCTCTAATTAGAAATATATTTAGGGCAAATGCTGGAAGAGTGTGTTCCACTGAAACCTAGATCTTATTATAAGAGAGCAAAAATGTATACAATCATCTCTGCCCAAGGTTCAAAAGCTATTTCTTCCAATTACAGGTTACAAAAATCTTCATCTTGGTCTGAAATTAGCAGTTGCCTTAAAGGCTACAACTCTGTGTTTTACCAGTCCCTGCTCCCAGGAGACCAAAACTGATGAAACAGCAAAAAACATGTAAATTTGCAGTATGAGAATCTGTCTTAAGTTATCGCCTGACTGCCATTTGTACCTGAGCAGCCGTTGACACCAGCCCTGGTATCTTTGCTAATAATGAGTTTCAGGGCTTTGTTCCAAGTTTTATACACTACAATTTGAGGAGGAGAGGAATGAGGTTTTTTACCCAGAAATGGAAATCTCCCTCCCAGAGAAAGTGCTGATGCTTTGGAAGGCACTGGCTAGCTGAAGACAAGCTGGATCAGCTTTACTAGCTGGATTTTGGCTCCGTATGCACAGCACACATTGGGTGGCATCTTGAGAAATAGGTTTGTTCATTCAAAATGGGGTGACTCAAAGAGATTCTTTTAATAGCTCAAACCTGAATCTGAAGTGGATCAATGATGGCCAAAATACTTCATCTCTAGGGTTGTGCAATGGCCTCATGTGAAACAAGCACACAGTCTCAAGTGACTTCCCTATGTGAATATATGACAAACCCAGCAGAACTGGAACCAATAGAGACCACTGGCCTTGCAGATAGATGACTACCTGAGATTTTTATGGCCTCCTTATTTAACTGGAAAAGTCTCATCCTCTCAGATCCTGTCCTGACATTTTTCATCCACTGACTAGAAACTCTGGGATTAAACAACTGCAGTTGGGGAGATACTAAACTGCAGCAGAAATCTGACTCCATCCCCCCAAAAGCAATGTTTGGTTTGGAAACCAGGATGAGAGAATGGAGTTAGTTGGCTGGGACTTTTTCAACAAAATAGGTCTTTCATCTGATACAGCTGATTTATTGAAATGAAAAGTGTTTGCGGGAATACGAGGGGTCCAGGCTGACTCTGCCTGACTCAGGCAAGTGCTCTAAGCTTCTGCTTCCTCTCCCTCTCTTTTGCCCAATGAATATTTAATCACGGATATCAAATGAAATAGCTCCAACAAGGGAAAGATTTCTCCCACCCCTAGAACAACCAACTGTTCTGCTGTTAGTGTGTGTCCATGATACTCGAGAGGCGAAAGATCAAGTGCGTCCTTCAAATCAGGCAGAACCAAGGGCTTTAAACTACATCTCCCGTTTTGGGGGGTTAAACATATTACTAGCTATTTTGCGACAGTGTCACTTTCTGTATTTCACAAAAGAAAGTTCAAAAGTGCTATTTTTGTTCCATCCTAAAATACAAAACGTTACAAAACATGAAAACTTTGCAAAACGGAAATCTTATTTTCTGGCCAGTCCTAGTTACAAAGTTCTTAGGTTTTTTGGGCTTGGTTTTTTTGTGTTTTTGTTTTGGTTGGTTGGTTTTTTTTTTTGCAATTACATCCAAAAGACAATCAAGTCAATATGATTTCCATTTCAACTTTGTAAATAAGAAAATAGGATTCCTCAGAGTCTTGGTTTGGCAAGATTTAAAGGACTTAGAGAAGTTTGTGCTTTCAGTATTGGGCTCCATTTGCTATTATTGTATAACTTTAATGAAAACTGTTCTATTTAAACGGAATTAGGCTACCTATTTTCCTTGTTTCACATCAACTAAAATAATCTGCATTGATGTTGAAAGGCAAGTCTCTCTTGAAATGCAAATTTCCCTCATAAACAACAAAATTGTCTTCCTAACTTTTGTGAGCAAGGGGCACTCAGAAGCACTGAGTTACTTCAAAGGAAGCTGGGCATAACTAACTTACCTGACCCGTTTCTTCAAACCTCTTCCTATCTGCACTGTCAATGACATAGATCTGAAAAAGAAAAGAGAGGAAAAGCTAATCTTCCCAGAAGCCACTCTTCCATAGTATCATGTACTTAAGTAAGCTGAGCCTAATAATTATGTTTTTGGGCACAAAGATCCCTGGCATTATTTATAGCAAATGTTGACAGAACTTCATGACATTCTAAAAGGAGAGGAACCACCTCTTTTAAAGCTGGAGGGGTTGACAGCCACATGGGTAGGATCAGAAAGAGCTGGGGGCAGTACTGGGGATGCTCTTAGCATCTCCACAGCATCTGCAATCTGAAGAAAACAGGAGACTACCTGGTATCTTTTCAAATAACCACAAGCAGAACACAGGACAGCAAAGCCTGGGGAGCCAGACGTGGTCCTTCACCCTAGCAAACCGTGTACAAGCACTGTGCTGGTGTGACAATGCCACGCTGCCCTCAAGCAGAACACATCACCTCCTCAATAAGCCAAGGCATGCAACAGCACTCAGGGGACCAATCAATATACTGGGGATATTGAGTTCCCTCAGGCGAACCTACTGCAACCTCAAGGAGTAGGTGTTTGGGGTGGAGGGCTGAATCCAGCCTGCGAGACTTCATCTTCAGCTGCCAGCTTGTCCACCAGGATGATGGTGAAGACAGGGAGGAGCTGGCTCACAAAGACTGACAGCAGGGTCCTGCCACCCTCTCAGGGCTGGGCACCACATCTCATGGTCCATGAGAAGGTCCCAGACCGGTATCTGTCCTCTGGTATGGAGAAGGGTGGATCCCCCAGCCCGCAGGCTCCCTGCTTTTGGAAGGGGTCTCCACCCTCTCCAAGCAGCATGGCACATTCTGGTATCTTTCTGTAAATGCAAAAGAGCCTTCTCAGTGAAGACGGCTCTAGGTCTGCACAGTCTAAAAGATTTCTCAAAGGTCCTCCTGTATATGCAATTAGTAAGTCCAGCCACCCTACTTTCCCCTAGCAATGCTGTTGCAGTTCAGAGTGCACAGGTTATCAAGCTACATTTACAGAAACAGGGAACCTCAATATAACACTCAGACAAGAATAGCCTGGCAACACTTTTTAATTACTTGTTACAAGAAGGTTTTTGAAAGAGAAGGGTGCTAGGACAGTAAATGGAGATAGGACTGGTGACAAACACTGAGAATTTTGCTTCCAGTCCCTGCCATTCCCCATCAGTGGTGACTGAAGCTGCTAGCATGTCATCTGCATACTCTTTGGTGGCTTATAGAGAGCAAGTGTCAGCCTGGTTCTCAGGGAATAGATGAGCACAGCACCCTGCCATCAAGATAAATGGCATCTTTGTAGGCAGACTGAAGATAAGACTCCACGCTTCCAGGATAATTTTGACCAAATAGCAGGGGGAGGGAAGATCTCTAGCAGCAATATGTATTAAACTGTAGGCACTCCCTCCATGAGCAGTGTTAAGAGTTGTTTGAAATGGGACCAAACATGCATCAGGAGAATCTGTATGCTAGGCTGAGAAGGTAATGCAGCAACCTCACAGAACTCTACTGATCACCTGGGGTCTGCAGTCCTCCTGGGGACAGACAGCAGGGCTGGACACAGCTGTGTGGGGATGTGTCAGCAGTGCACACACTTGGTGCCACGTGATGGGGAAAGGCCTGTGGGCATGGTGTGACACATGGCCTCTCCCCTCAGTGTGATCCCAAGCATGTGCACCAGTACTGTATCAGCTGCATGCGTGCCCCACCCAAGAATCCACCCCTGAGCATCCCATTTGGGGTAGGAAACACAGGCCAAAAGAAAGGAAGAAGCTGCAGAGCTGGCAGTTGTGTTCTGGGGTGAAACTGGACTATCATCTGTCGTCCTTTGGGACATCCCAGGAGAAGCTTAGCAACACATGAACGCAACGGTCGAGTGCTACTTCTCAGCTGCGAGGTGGCACCTCCCATATTACGGTGCTTCATCTAACTGGAAGGAAGAGCTCTGAGTCTCAGCCAGGCTTCCTCCCACACCACTCCATTCCTTCCTAGGGAGCTATTTTGCAAGATGAGAATTGGAGACAACAGCGCTTGGGGCAAAAGCCACAAAAGCACAGCAAAGAGAAGGTAAAGTATGTGTGGGGTACCTACTTCCAAACCAGAAAGCACTGTGCCAAAGAGCTGCAGGTGCCTGTCTGAATATGCAATCAGCCAGATATCCACACCTTATTTGCCTGGTTTAAGCTTCCAAATATCACAGGTGTGTGAGGCAAGACCAAGCTCTCATTCAAAGGCACCTGCATAGGTTTGAAGTTGCAATCACTTCCTGCTTTTTAATACTCTTTAAAGGGTCCTTTCTGCTTTGTGCTATATAGTTTAGGAGAAGACAGAAGCAGGGGTTTCTAGGAACTGTAGTGTATCTTATCTCCACTTCCCTTCTATGGCCAGGGCCACTCAAGAGCCCGTTTCTGGCTGCAGTGCTGGGTAGCACAGTTTGCCAGTTTGAACAGCCACTGAGCGTACCACATTGGAGAAATGGAGTTTGAGAAAGATTCCTGTAAGTTGGGTGCCTTCTTTGAGCAACATGCAAAACCAAAACCTGGAGTAGAGTGGCTGGGCAGAAATTGCAAGTGGTGGGACTGGATGAAGAAATAACATGAGAAACACGTTGGCTCAATTTACAGATGCACAACCTGCGGCAGGTTTGTCAGAGGGTAAAATTAATGGCTAAATCATGGGTGAGGGCTGGCAGAAGACAGAGTGAGTTGTAAGCATGTAACTGATCCCAGTGAGGATACCGCAAAGCACTGCTTTAAGATGCCAGCAGCTCTTACATGGTACTGGGTGTCAGCATGGAAAGCAGACAAGGGAGCTCAGGTCCATGTGCACACCAGGTATTCCCTCTGAATTCAGACCACTGCTTCCCCCAAACTGACTCTACTTCTCTCTATCCATTTTCTTACTTGTATGAAAAGAAGGGTTTGGTCTGTGCATTGTTTTAACTGGGGCAGGAGGAGAGTAAGGAAAACAACTGCTTTCATCTCAAATTCACCATTATTTCTGCACCTCCTTCTGCAGCACACACTGGGAAGGGTGGAAGCCCACAGCCTGGCATAGCTCATTGCCTTTGCCAGCAAAGTCCTCCAGATATTGTTTTGTGGTCACGCAGTCTCTGCAGCCCGAGCACCTGCCATAGCAGGTGACGATTCCCTAGATGCTGTTTTGCAGCATTGACTTTGATCTGCACACCTACTGCATCCCTGCCACACAGAGCTGCAGAGCTTAGACTCAATGGGCACAATTACCTCACAGCAACACCACGTCCTCCTCCTCGATGGCCACTGAGGAGTGTGCAAAGTGTGTCCTGCTAGTTTCTCAAACCAAGATCCTTCCCCTAGGGAGATCTAACCGTTACTTTTTGCAAAGGCAACCAACTGGGTTTATGCTGTTGTGACTGCCCTCAAATTCCAAATTAAGGCTGAAAAAGGAGGATCTGCAAAGAGCTTACTGAAGGTTTATTAGTCCCATTTAAATAACAGCTTCATTTGGATGATGCTTTCTAAATCTGCAGGCACACTCAGGTCCTTCAGAACCCTGACCCTGGAGCAGAGACTCCTACTCCTAGTTGCTCTGATGCTTCTGTGGAAGCGCACTGAAGCTCCTGACACATTAGTGAGTATGTGTGTGTGACAGCAGGGAGGAAGGGTGTCTTTCCAAGAGAACTTCCCACTTTCCCATGGGAGCCCTGAAGACCTTGCCTTTTCTCTGCTCCCACAGGCAGCATTGCTTGTGGTGAGGAGAGGCCTGGAGTCCCTGGCTTGCCTTCATCCCGGCACACGTAGCTGCATGTTAGAGGTGCTCTTTGAAACTAGTCAGGACAGCATGTGGAGGGTCCCATGGTAATGTGCTCTGGTGTGAAAACAAAAAGGTCCCGCATTGTAAATATAATTGTAGTCATCTGCAGCTAATTGTAAGGTAATTGCAGCTAAGATGTCAAAAACATTATAGGACAGTCTCAACAGAGGAAAAAACAAGGGGTCGCTCTGTGTCCCTCACACAGAAGCTTTCCTATCTGATGCCAGACATAGCATTTCATTCTGGCATGCCTCAGTTTCCCCAACTAGAAAACAAAGGCACCATACTGACCCACCTCTACACGTGAGGCTTAGGTCACTAATACCCTTGACAGGACTCCAGAGTCCCCAGTGAAAGGAGCTACAGATGGGCAAGCTACAATTTATTAATGTTCTTTCATTTGAAGGAAGCTGACATGGGAGGAAAGGAACTGGCTAAACCAGCACCATCCTGTGAAAGTAAAAACATACAACCGAATGATTTCTCCAAACATCACTGTATTTTTCTTACTGCACCCAACCAATCTTGCTATTTCACTCGGAATAACTTCTGTTACAATGGCAATGGTGTTGCTGAGGACTAGGACATTACATTACTTGTTCCTGAATTTCTGGCTGAGGCCTTGGAAAGCCATTGCATGAACACAGCATTCAACTGCAGCCAATACTCACAAGGATATCAGTGTTTTCAAAATAGTTCCTCCAGTATGGCCTGATCTTCCTCTGTCCACCTATGTCCCATACGTTCAGCTTGAAGCCTTGAGACTGTACACTTTTGATGTTAAAGCCCTGGAAAAAGAAGAAACAAAGCCACATAGAACATAAACCTGAATGGCTGGGTCATGTGCATAAGGAGACATTAACACCTTATATATCCCATGCCTGAAACATGCAGCAAGATGGGCTGGGCAGCCACAAAGATGGATTGGCTGTGGGAGAGGCACTGGCAAAAGTAAACACAGCCACCAAACCATCAGTTTGCCGTTGTTCTTGGGTCAAGGGTTGACACTGTCATGGCTACAGAGACATATGATGCAGTTAGTGCCCTGGGAGGGCTCAGCAGGGAGGGTGCAGGAAGAGGTAGGAGCGCTGCAGATAAGGAGAAAACAAGGGCGCTGTGAGAAGCAGGATTGAGCTTGTGAAAGCTGAGTAGAGAGTCCCAGCTAAATAAGCCAGAGGTCTCAGCTCAATTCGACACGACACAGATAATGCGGGGCTTAAAAGAGCAACAGCTGCACGTCTGAAGGGTCCATTTCATCAATTAGAGCACCGATTGAAAGGGCATTCAAGTAGAAAAACAGGATGTGGTGTGGGCTGGCAACGTGCTGCCACACCATCCAGGGGACTGGGGCTTGGAATCGGGGTGTCAGGACTGGGAGCTTTGGGAGGCAGCTATGGGGTGGGGGGAAGCATCTCCCATAGCTCTCTAGCAACCTCCTCTGGTCAACACAGGAGTGATGCAGCAGTGCTTCTGATGGGAGACATCCCTCTCCCTAACACCGAGGCTCAAATAAAGAGGCATCAGAGAAGGAATGTGGGAACATGAATGACCCTTGGACCTGACTGGGTGAAAGATGCAAGGAGACAGGGGCTTGCCCAGTGCTGCAGCATCCCCCTCTATGTGTTTCCTGTTTGGCAGGGGCAACGGAAACAAAGTCTCATCCATACAACCCTAGCATGACCCAAAAGCCTTCAGAAGTCCATGGCACTCATCCACTTTTGCACTACCTGACAGATCCAGGTCAATGCCCTTTGTGGCCTTCAGGGAGCCTCCTCTTATGTAGGCAACACACAAACTTAGTGGTGCACCAAGCTCCAGTTGCTCCCCCTCTTACTGAAATATTCTGCTAATCATTAGTGCTTTGTATACTAAGGCAGGGAGGACCACAAGAACTGCCTTGTTCAGGGAAAGGCCTTCCTCACCTGTGTTGGTGTGATGTGGCTGATGTCCTCAGATGCCAGCTGTTTCAGGAGCGTGGTCTTGCCTGCATTATCCAGTCCCAAGAGGAGGATTCTCACCTCTTGGTCTGGGGCGCTTTTCAGTTTGCGCAGGATTGACAGTAAACCCTAAATCCACAAGAGAGAGTGTAGCTGTTATTTCTCCCTGACTCCTCCCACCATGGCATGCCCTTCTCCTTTGAAATGAGTTCTGTATGGCAGTGGAACCCAGAACACCTTGAACCCCTTCCAGCAGCTCCTATTCCCATTTCCTCTTTTTCTCCTCACCCCTATTTTTCCTTCATCTCAGAGAGAACTGACAAGGTCTCAGACAGCACAAATGTCACTCAGTAGGGTGCACTGCTGGCTGCATTGCTCTCGTCATGCAGCTGTTTGGCATTCCCTGTGCCAGGAAGACAGTGCCTACACATATCATGTGCAGGAGCTGCAAACCAAGTCCTTGCAAGCTCTTCATTGTCTTTATCAGAGGGGAAAAACCCATTAATTTAATCTCCCTCCTAGTTACTGTAGGTTACCATGTACCTGACATCAGTTCTTTTCATAGTAACTCCCTGATCATCTCAAACCCCAGTTATCTGTCTAAAACATGCTGGACCCATGGGGCACGTGCAGTTCTGATTCTCAGGATGTAGCACTTAACAACTATCTCAGATCACCACACATGCTCGCTAAGAAAAGCACAGTGGATTTCAGTCATTAGCCAGGCTCAGGTCTCTGGGCTGACAGTATCACTCAGGATTAGGAAACAGAATATGCAGGTCAGCTCATTTACAACCATGCACATCACAGCAACACACCCAAGCTTTTGTCAGTGCCACCACTCAGAGACCTGCACCTCTGTAAAATGGCTGGACAAATATTCTGCATCCTGGCACGTAACCGAAAGACACAAATCACCCCACTTCCAACTGTCTCTTGCTGCCCTGCCCAGCCATCCAGAAGAGAGGCAGTTGCAGCTGAGGGTACAGGTGCAGGCTGCAAATCCACAACGTCCTGGGTGTCCTCAGACATGTTGCTGCACTGCTCTGCATGCTCCTGCTTGGCAAGGATGGCTCCTTGGAGCCTGAGCAGCGCACACCACGCTGAGACCCAGCTTGGGGACAACGATGCTCTTGCAACTAATTTTCCTGGGCAAATCCAGGAGAGGAATACAACTACAGCCCTTTCTGGAGCCCTCAGGACTCCTGCTCAACCTCTCCCAGGCAATTCCCGTGTTGAAGTCCTCCAAGGTCCAGAGTCAGGAACAGAGTTCAAATATCAGCACAAACCTGGGCCCAAAGAGGCCCATCTCAAGCTTTTGTGTTCTCCTGTTTGCAAAATAGAGACAATGCTTCCTGTCAACCTGCAAGGGTGAATCAGTTAAATGTCACAAAGTGCTCTGTTGCTATGAAGAACTACACCCTCTAAATATTCCTGCTGGGAGCCAAGGACTATTTGAGCCGTGAAGGTTGCTCCCGATCCCCTCCAGATCATGGCAATCAGAAACCTGTCCTTAAGATAAAGAGCTTCAGGATGCAGTACAACTGTCACCACTGCAACGCGTCCCTCATCTGTAGCAGTGCCCTTCTGCTGACACCTGGCGAGCCCCACCTTAGCCATTTGGAAAGCACTGTTTTCTACCACTCATCACACCGCCCTGAGGTGGGGAGTGTTTTGGAAAGGACAGAGCCCTACAGGTCACAATGCCAAAGCTTTCAATTATGCAGGGCGAAAACACACTGAGATTCAAAAGCATGTGAGATTCGATCCACTCTTCTAAGGATTTTTGATTTGTGGGTAATTTATCAGTTTTTCATTTAATTACCAGACAGCTCAAAATACATGCATGGTGTGTAAGGAACGTAGTAAAACTGTGTTTGAAGGATATCTGTAGAAAGCTGCACAATTGCCACTACTGCTGTGCTTTTATAATGCACCGTGGAGAGCTGAGGTTCAGAAATTGAGAGCTCGTGCAAGGAACCACAAAACTGCAGCCTTAGAGCCCAATATGCAGGCTCAGGGTATCACCTATTTCATAAACAGACTGGTAAAAAAATGGAATCCAGACCCCATTCAAGAGCTGGTTATTGTGAATGGGCTCTGCTTGGTTGAGGGTGCCATGCCTGCACGGTGCAGGCATGGTAAATCCCCAAACTGCTTTTAGTCAAAGCACACAGGCCTGTAACATCCTGTGCTGAGCCCCAAGGACCAGATGCTCGCAGCTGGCTCTTGCCCGTGGCCCATAGCTAATGAATTTGAAGGGCTGTGTTCAGAGCAGCCAGTCACTGCAATCCCTCCCAACCCAACAGCTCATCTCCCTGACCACAGTGCCCAACCCATGTTATGCTCTGATGATGGTCTGTACTTACACACATCTGAGGGAAAAGGAACAGTGACATAAATACATCTAACGTTTACATGCATGTCCTAAGTGCCCTTGACATCGTTAAAAAACACATGTTCTAACTGCATGGCTAGCAACACATTGTCTTCTCACCTGCAGTCAAGTTTACAGTTGTGTTTGTTGGCTTGTAAATCCATGGATTTCAGCTTGGTGTGGACAGACCCATGGAAGCAGGAACTCTAAAATTCACACACTCCCTCCTTTCCAGGGAACTATAGAATTTCCCATTCTTATGGGCCTGACCAAAAGCCAATACACACCAGCCAGTACTATTGATGACTTCAGAGAGCTCTGAATCAGGCCCTATTATTTTAGTTTATTGCTCACAGTTAAAAAAAGAAGCTGTTGAAATGCTAATCCTATTCACAGCACCACTTGCTAAGAGCAGAGCTGCGTATCACGGAGCAGATCAGGATTAGCAGCCTTTATATTTCAGAATTCACTCCAAAATACTGAGTGCAAAGAAGTGTATTACAAAGTACTGCTTATCTACCAGGGAGCAATCCTCAGGGGTCGGGAAGAGGAACAGTTGTAAATGTTAATAGAGCTTCTCCCATTGTAGACAGATGCTATTTCTGGGCTAGTATGGCAGCCTATGAGAAAACGATCAGCATCGCTCCATATTCTACTCAAGTGACACTGCTGCATGGCTGATCACAGGATTATCTGGGGTAGCCAATTGAAGAGAGGATATATATAGAAATAAAAGTATTCTCTAAGGTATAAAGTAAGCTGATTTAAAAGGCTGGAAGACAAGCAAGTCAACATAGAGAAGTGGACTTTATTTCAGTAGCTGCCGGCACAAGTTACATGGTCTGTATATGCAACTTAAATCAAGAGCCAAATAATAGTATTCATTGCTATGTCTGTTACTATTTTGTAAATATGATTTAAAGCTTGCACCCAGCATTCTCCCTCTAGTTAGTGAAGATTTAAGATTAAGTAAAGCCATGTACAGATGAGTTTTCTAGCTTTTTTTTTTTTTTTTTAAATTGGACTCAGGAGCACACTGGCTAGGAGGACAGAAAGCATTTCCTGACAGCTCAGTAGACTGGAAAAAATAACTCAGCTGCGTTCCCTGCTGCATGACACCACTACATGGGACAAGCAGCCCTTACTTGCACACACACTGATGGATGAGCACTTCTCTGCTTGCAAACATGATGCTGAAACTAACTTCGGTTGATGAGACTCAGAAAGCAACCCCTTGTTACAGGTGGGAGATATCAGATAGAAAGCCATGAAGTGGGAAAATATGGTACAGAGACCGCTCAGAAGCAACAGAAGAGGAGCAGGCCTTTGAAGCAGGGTAGCAAACAAATGCCTTGATGCTGGGACTTAACCTGCAGTAAGAAAGGATGCCCAAGATGCTTGCACAACAGCCAGACCAGCCATACTCACTCACTGGGGTGTCAAGGGTGAAGAGCAGAACAAGTCTCATGCAGGACATTAGCTGGCTGAGGAGCTGCAGATGTGACTCGGGAGTATAAGGGCAGCGTGTCATTTGCACAAAACTAAGCAGACTGCGGCATCTGTAACAGAGAAGGGAACTGCAGATACTGTTCAGATAATGAACAGCACAGCATGGCAGCTTGTGCAGCCTTTGGAGAAGGGCAGCCATACACAGCAACTCAAAGCAGAGCACAGTCAGCCAGCAACCGCTTCTTGGTCACCTCTGGGTTAAGCAAACTATGTTTTATATCAGACTGGCTTGTTTAAAAACATCTTTGTCCTTGGTGAAGAGGGTTTTCTTTACAAGCACCATGAGGAGACAGACTGCTGGGGTCAGCAGAGAGGAGACTGCATTTTCCAGACAGTAAGTGGGGACAGACAAAAAGGGGGAAAAAAAAAAAAAAAAAAAAAAAAAAGACTCCTGACAATTACTATGAAATCAGAGTGGGGCATTAAATTCAGAGAGGCAACTGAATGGGCAAGAGTACTCATAAACACATCAAGCATGAAAGCAAAGCTAACCATCTTATTAGCATCCTTCAGAAAACAGGGATGTGTGGTTTTATGAAAGTGTATCATTGCTAGGTTTAAAATACCCACTGAATTATCAAAGGACTTTAGTTATAGCTGCATGCAGTAATCCTATTCTCTTAAAAAAAATAATACAGACATATATAAAAATGCAGTGACATTTATAGTCCTAGCTAAGGGTTTTGTGGGTTTATTCAGCTTTAAATCCATGCTGTATATGGGTCTTTTGAACTAGTTGATGCATGTAACTACATCCTGTACCACAGAAGCCGCTGAAAGGAAGATTCACTTTATAGGCCAAAGCAAAAATTGGTTTGGGACAAACAGAGCATTGAGATAATCTGTTTAAATATTGTATCAGATTGGCAATATAAACCCATAATGGAAAGAACAGTTTCTCCTTGTACTGTGGGCTGGACACACTGGGCATGGATAAAGCATGGCCCACAAGTCACTCCAGAGCACAGTTGATTCCTATTAGGGGAGAGAAGTAAATGTATTCTGTTTAACTTTATTAGCCACAAAGCTCAGGTAATGAATTTAAAATAAAACCACCCTCAGTCGCCCACCATTGTTTATCTACTAGATATGGATATTTAGCTAGAATCAAATCCGTTCACCAAGATGCAGTACGGCCACAAAGCTCAGCACCTCAGCCTGCCGCTGCAACCACATCTCTCCCATCCCTGCACCCCCGTGCAGACACCCGCTCCCCAGCTCCTGCAACCACGAGTCATTTGTCTTCACCCTCAAGGCCCTTTCCAGCCAAGTGCATTTGCCATGGACATGACAGCTCCCATCTCCCTGCAGCCCATGATACCAGCCCCAGCACTGCTGAGATCTATTCTCAAACCTCTGTGTCTTTCCTACAACCATGGGAGAAATTTCGCAAAATACCTATAAAACCACCCCGTGATTCCCCTGCTAATTCCTTTACTGCCACACCTACAATCCTTGATGCAGTTTAGGCAACGAACATGCCAAGTTCAAACCTGCCTTGGACTCTCCTTACTTGTATCACTTGGTTAGCTCTCACCTCAGACAGACTGTATTTCCATGGCTTGGGGAACATCTCCACGCTCTGCATGCACAGCTCTGGCCCACAATTTACTTTTAATTAATCAATGCAGTAGCAGTTTACAGGTTTTAAAGTGTAAATTAAAGATAGAGGATGCATGTGATGGTTTCGGAAATTCACACAGGAGAAGCTGACATGAGGAAGGACAAGAGGCTTAGTCAAGCCAAATATCCTGCCTTCAGCAGTGGGTATTTGAGACTACATTTGTTGTCCAGGGTGCAATCCTGCACACACAGAGCTGGAGGAGGGGAGTCCTTCCTGACAACTGCACTGATTAGCTGGTGCCCTGGAAGAATAACGTTTGATTATCTTTATCTTCGGATGCAGAACTGCAAATATCACTAATGGTCATAAAATCACCCAGTCTTTTTCAAAATACAACCAAAGTAAATGAATCTATTGAGCACAGTTTATTCAATACTTCTTACTCTGGCAAAACTCCCAAAAAATCATTTGCTTGCTGCATATCTCCACCATATGGTGTCATTCAATGCAGGCTTTCTTTCCTGCATTGAAATCCAAAATTTAATGGAATCAAGTCACCTACAGAATTTTTCCAGCTCAACCTACTAACAGAGTTTTCTGTCAGAGGTCACACAGTACTTTCTGGTTTGGTGTATTAACCAGTACCAGCATGAATCCTCCTTTTGTAATTAAAAATCAAACTCTTCTGGATTTAGCAAGTTTGAAGGAAGTGTTTTGCCCTGCACAGAGAAGAGCTAATGCCCAGCATTTGTCAGCAGTCTTTGTCTGGTATCAGAACTTGAAAGTCTTGGCCAGTTGCTGGTATACTGTCCCATCCGTAGGTAGCTTCTCATATAAAAGTCTCAGCAATCAGTAAAGAAAACATGACATGGAACTGTACTGGGAAACTAAAGCAGTGAGTCACTATTAAAGCTCCTGAAAGTTTGGGTTTTTTTTTAATAGAGCCACTTTAAATGGAGCCTCACTGCCTAACAATGAGGGACAAAAGGAAGAAACTCCAGGTACTAGGTTACAGCAAGCAACAGAGAGATGCTAGTTTTTCTAGAAACATGAGCTCAATACCAACAGAAAGATGCCTAACCACATATTTAGCTATGCTAGTTTGTCATCCCCTCCACCAGATCTGCCTAGTGTCAGCTAGACACTCCAGGACTCGGTTTCCTCAGCTGTAAAATGAGGCCACGCTTTGACAACTCCGGTTTTGACACAATGATGTCATCTTCAGTCAATGGTCTTAGAAGAACAACAGCCATCCTCTGGCCCTGCCATCTATCAATAACATACCATCTCACGCAAGAAAGATTGTTATTACAGTGACGAGAAAGCCACAAGCCCTGCTTCACACGGCATTTCCTAAACTTTGGAACGCAGCGTATCCTTGCACGTCTCAGGCTCTCTTTGCCTTTGCTCTGCGCCCACCACAGGCGTTGCTTAACGGCACCAAAGACTTCAGCGCTACACATCCCTCATGCGCTGCAGTTTTATGGCTCATCTTTCCCTCCATGCTCCACCTATGACCTTCCACCACCCCTGCCCCACAGCTGTGAGAAATGCTGGTATGCTCTGCAGAAGGAGACACTTCCCCTCTGCACCTACTCACTTGGATGAACACTGAAATAATTTAAAGCTCAGCATTAACCCTCTTATCACTGGATCTGGAGCAAACAGCCATCAAAGGACATTTAAGCACTTTCCAGTGTAATCATGACATGCCAGAAACATGCTCTCAGGCGGCTACCATGGCTCAGCTGACAAGCAGTAAATTGTTACATCAAGCTGTCTGGATCATTTCTGACTGCTGACCCACACCCCCAGGCTGCCATAGCTACTTTCAGTATATTTGCTAGTGCTTCACAGAGGTTTTACCACTAAGGATTATTCTGTTTTAGTGAAAGTTGAGAATCTAGAGAGACGGTACAGTTCTCTGCAGTCCTCCGCCAAGCCCAGCCAGGCCACCAGGCACCCTGAAGTGCCACCCACCCTGCCTGAGAGGCTGCAATTCAAAAAAAACCTCCCAGAAATGGAAAATAGACAAAGAGGCAATAAAATGTTGTATCAAATAACACTAACACTGGAAGACACCCAGTTTGCCCTCTACACGCACAAAGTGCTTGGATAACAGCAGCCAGATCCCAGGCTACACCAGCTAATCGGGACATCACAAGGCAGAAGAGCAGATTTGGCCAGCAGCAGCTGCAGGCCAAATGTGTCCCACAAAGCACTGCACTGCTGGAGGCAGCTGCCCTCATCTTTATAGCAGATGTCCATCCTGTGATGGCTTCAGTGTCTGATGTGACATGCTCCATCATCAACTGATTTAAAATAGAGCAGATCCTACAGACCTTATATCAATCTCTTTCTCTGTAGCCCAGCAGGTGGGGATGTGGCCAGAATTAACTCAGTGAAGAAGAGGAGCTGCCATTGCTACTCTTGCTTACACCTCCTCCCATGCTGTCCACTTGCTTGAATCCAGCTTGAGTTCAGAGCGCTCCTGGGCAAAACATGGCTTCACCCTTCATTGCTATTTCCCTCTGCCTGTGCTGTCTGCACACACTGCATCCTCAGCAGCAGCTACACTGCCAAGCACAGCTCTCTCTTACCATCCCTCAACCAGCAGCTTCAATCCCTCCTTCCAGTCCTTGCTGGACTCTTGACGGCATCCCACTCGTTCCACCCTGCTACTGCCACTACTTTGGCTTCTAAACCCAAGTTTCCAACACCCCAGTCCATCACTCAACCTTACCCCAACCTCAGTTCAGACAACACTACACCCTCACCACCCTGCCCATCTCACAGCACTGCCCTCCACCTTCACCAGATCCTTTGCTGCACCCAAGAACCCAATTCCTCCCTTTAGTAAAAAATGCTCCCTCTCACACAATTAGTTTCTCCTCTTGAACACTTCTTTCCTCCCTAGGTCCTCTCTTTCTCTCATCAGCTTCAAAACTCTACTTCCAGCCCTTCCCACGGTGTATTCTTATCTCTTCAGCTCAGACTGTGCTTCATCTCCCCAGTCCCTGGCAGAAACCCCCAGAACACGCAACATCCCAGCAAACTATCCTAGGCAGACAACACTGGATTTTCCCAGTGACTCACCAGATTGTACATTCAACTCAATTGGCAGGTTTCTTTCAGCCCTTGAGCATGGTGCCACAGTCCTGTTCATCCCTGAATACTCAATGCCTTCATCTAGGCTTTCTCTGTCATGGCCTTCTGTTTATCAACAACTAGGCCTTCTACCCCAGCAAGCCCTCCTATAGCTCCCTCAACTTCTGTATCCAGGATCCAAGCCCTGGGATGGCACTCTCTCTTTGGCTGGATTGCCCAGTGTCTCTTCACAGTTACAGATACTCCCAGACTCTCCACAGTCAATCTGTGAACTCTACCCTCTATTCCTACCATTGCTGCTTCCCTCCTTGTGCCAAGGGGTCCACTGCTCTACAGCTCTCCCAAGTACCCAATTCTCCATCACACCTTCCACACCCTGACTGAATCAGCTCCAGGTAGACTGTTCCCATCCCAACAAAGGACTCCCCCTTCATGCTCAAGCTTCTCAGCCTCTGACAAGACCAACTCAGCACCCTTTTCTGGGTCCCCCTTAGCCTCCAGCTCCTGACAGGACCACAACCAAGGTCTCCCATAGCTGGATGCCACAAATTTACACTGTCTCCAGCCCTAACAGCATACCTTTGGCTGGATGCCCCCAGCCGCCACAGACCTAGGGGGCCATGCCCTGATTGGATGCCCCTGCCCTACCACGTCCCAGGTGATCCCAGGCCCACCGGGCCCCCTGGCGTGTGTCTCCAGTCCGCAGGGTCCCAGACCCGCCAGAGAGCCTGCCGTCAGCCCCGGACAGGCACGCCGGCGCCATGGCCCAAAGCCCGTCTGATCCCGAGGGGGGTGTCTCCAGCTCCCGTTACCCCACGCTTTCCCGCGGCGGGCGCCTCAGGCCTACCAGGCCCCTCGCTCAGGTGGGCGCCGCGGGCCCTCCCCTGCCCGCCGGGCCCAAACTCGGCCGGGCCTCATCCCCGTCCAGGCGGGGCGGGACCCCGCCCCAGCCGCCCTGCCCTCGCCCCCGCCCCGGCACCCCCCGGCCCAGCCCCCCCCCCCCCCACCCCACCCCACCCCACCCCATTCCACCCCATTCCACTCCATTCCACTCACCATCCTCGGCGCGGCTCCGGGGTTACCATGGGCAACTGCGTCACACACCCGCCGCCGTTACGCACGGCGTCAGCGCTTCCCGCCGTACGTACGGAACGTGACGACGGCAGAGGCGGAGCCCGGCGCCACGGCTCGCGGCTGTCCCGCCCCTCAGCTCGCGCATGTGCACAAGGGGCCACTCCGCCGCGGGTGGTGGGGGGCAAATGGGCGCGACCGGTGGGGCCTCTGTGATTGGGTGAGGGCGGCCACGCGTCGGAGTCCGGGGGATGGTGGGGGCCACGTGTGCAGGGACGGCGCGCGAGGAGCTTGGGGGTTGCAGGTGGGGCCACGTGGGGCCGCGCCACGGTGCGTGGGCGGGGCGGTGCCGTGCCGTGCCGTGCCGTGCCGTGCCGTGCCGTGCCGTGCCGTGCCGTGCCGTGCAGTTTGGTGTCCTGCCCTGCGGTGCCGAGGCCAGGGCCGGGCGCTGTAGTGCAGTGAGGGAGCTGTGCGGCGCTACGGGCAGTGGGCAGGGCAGGGTAGTGCCGGGGGACGGGCGGACGGCGCAGCCCCACAGGGAGCGTGCGGTGCAGTCCTGCGGGGGTTGCAGGGCGGTGGTACGGACGACAGCACATCAGTGTTGCAGAGGTGTGCCCTATGGAAGACGTATCGGTGCCATGGGAGGGTGCAGTGTGGTGTCCCAGGCTATGCTGCCCTACGGGTGCAGTTATCGCGGGGGGGCTGTGCAGGGCGGTCACAGGAGGGCGCGGTGCCACAGCGGGTGCAGGCAGCGTTCGGGGGCACACGCGGCGCAGGCACGGGAGGGTGCAGTGTACCGCCGTAGGGGCATGCGGTGCCATCGGGGGACACAGTGCAGGGGTGGGGTGCTGTACTGTGTGCACACGAGCTGGGGGTGCAACTGTGCAGCCCCGTGGAGGGCGTGAGCTGGGCCCCACAGTGCTGTGCACTAAGGTCCCACCCCAAGGAAGAGATTCCAAGTGCTGGGGGGAGGCAGCACAAGTTGAGTGAACCCCATGCAGGCAGGGTGTCCTGTGAAGGAGCAGCCTCGCTGCAGCATTTTGCCAACAGCAAGGGTGCAGGAAGCTTCTGGGCTCAGGGCTGCTGAAAGTCCAACTTTCATGTTAAATATAAACCTGCCACAGCTCTCACCCAGTTAACCACTCCTGTGGCCGTGGCAAGCCTGCACTCAACCCAGGATCCTTCCAAGCTGCCTTCTCCTGCTGAGACCTGTGCCACAATGGCCACTGTCCCCCTTGGCTTCAACATTGATGCCCCGCGCTGGGACCAGAGCACCTTCGTGGGGCGCCTGAGGCATTTCCTCAACATCACCGACCCGCGGACGGTGCTGGTCCCGGAGGAAGAGCTGGACTGGGCCAAGGCCCTGGTGGAAGGCTGCAGGTGAGAGGAAGGGGTGCAGCTGGGACAGGTGCCATCCTCCTGCCTGCAGCTGTACCCAAATACTCTGCCAAGCTGCAGGGAGATGGAGGCAGTCATTCTCAAGCAGGTGTGCTGGGACATAACAGCCGTTGGAGGCGGTTTGGGGGTAGTTTCCCAGGCTTCTCCTAGGAGCCCCAAGCTGGGACAAGTTCCCCTTGTGGGAGATGTTTCCTCTGCCTTTCATCTTTGGTGCCCGGGGCTCCTTGCTTTACTGGTGCCAGGTGCGTGGTGGGTCTGCGCGGCTTCCCCCAACAGGCTCTGGACTTGCAGGGCCGGGCTGATGCCGCCAGGAAGCAGCCAGGAGCAGCTGCTCTATGCCAAGAAGCTGTATGACTCGGCCTTCCACCCTGACAGTGGCGAGAAGATGAATCTCATTGGGAGGATGTCCTTCCAGGTGCCAGGGGGCATGGCCCTCACTGGCTGCATGCTCCAGTTCTACCGGTGAGCCCCTGGGGATGTCATAGAATCATAGATAATCTCAAGTTGGAAGGGACCCATAGGGATCATTGAGTCCAACTCCCTGCTCTCTTCTTCTGAAATGGCTTAAGTTCTTAGAGCATGTTAGGGACACAGCCCTGACAGCCCCCAGCCTCTTGATGGGTCCCTGATAGCCAGGGTATGGGCAGTCTCCCTGCATCCCATGGTCAAGCCCCATGTCCCCATGCCTTGTCCCCAGTGCTTAGTCTGTGGTGGAAGCATCATGGATCCTCCTAGCCCCCCCATCATTGCTGGGTATAGTCCTGCTTTGCCCTCATCTCAGTGCTTCCTGCAGACCCTGTAATGATTAATGTGGCCCAAGACCCATGTGGCCGCTGCTCTTGCTCTGTGGACCATAATGGCCCCTGAAGTCAAGGACCAAATATGCTCCCAGGACAGACTGTTCTAGCCCATGCTGACAGCTCCCTGCATTTCCTCTCTGAAATGGATGCTGGGGAGTGAGCAATCCAGTCCACAGCAGGGAGGCTGTGTGAGACACACACTGCCTTTCCCAGTGGATCCCCATCCCATCTGTTTGCCAGACTGGTTGCTGGTGAGGTCCAGCCTGAGCGTGGTATGTCCTAGTGCTGATGGGTCCCCCTCTTCCCTGTTCCCTCCTGCATTCCAAAGCTTGCTCAGACCCACGTCTCCATGTCCCCTCCTGCCCTTACCTCAGTGTCCCTGAGATACCAGTAGTAGCCCAGGCACCCTCGTCACCCCCAGAGCTGCCTCTGTCTCTGTGTGTCTCTCCTTGCCAAAGGCTTGCCTCAGCCCAGCAGAATGGCTGCCACCCTGCTGGAAGCAGGTTCTCCCACCCTTGGCCAAGCATCCCACAGGACTGTGCTCCCCAGTGCTCTGTGGCAGCCAGGACTCCTGGGGTCATTTTCTACCTTTGCCACTGGCTCGTGGCTTTGCCACAGTGCCTCAGCTTTCCTTGGGACATACCAGGGCAAGGCTATTGAGGGCATCATGGTTGCCAAGCCTGGCCGTGGGCACAGGCCAGATATCCCTGACGGCCCTTGGGCACTCTCCCCATCCTTTCCCTCTACAGGACAGTGCCTGCAGTGGTTTTCTGGCAGTGGGTGAACCAGTCCTTCAACGCCATTGTCAACTACACCAACCGCAATGCTGCCTCCCCCATCTCGCTGAGGTGAGCGTACCCCCGCACAGGATGGATACCCTCTATGTTGGGACCCCCCTGGGTGCTCCATAAAGACCCCCCCATGCACTATCTTGGAAACCAAAGGAACAAGATTGAGTTGGTGTTTCTGTTCTTTCCCTTCTTTGGAAATCACTGTCTAGGCAAATTGGGGTAGCTTATGTTACAGCCACCAGTGCAGCCCTGGCCACTGCAGTGGGACTTAACCTCTACACCAAGGTATGCTGGGATGGGGCCAGTTGGGACAGCTGGCCACATCCTGCCCTCTCACACTAACACGAGCCTGTCTCCTGCAGCGATCCCCCCCCTTACTGGCCCGCTGGGTCCCTTTTGCAGCCGTGGCTGCTGCCAACTGTGTCAATATCCCCATGATGAGACAACAGTAAGTGTCATGTGTGTCTGGGACACTTGAGGGACCTGGTTCCCTCTGAAGGCAAGCTGGTGGCAGCCAGGCTCTCGGGCTGTCTGGTTACCTTGCTGTGGTTTCCCACCCCAGGGGCTGGAGCAGGTGTGAGGATGGGAGGGAGGTGAGCCAGGCTCTGTGTGTTTGTGGTGCTGGGAGGGTGCTGGGTTGGGCAGCTCAGCCTCTGCCCAAGCAGGAGGGGCATTTGGGGCTAAGGATAGGCATTCTGGGGTCTGGGCTGGAATATTCCTCAGACCCAAAGGTCTTCTGTGTGTGGTCATGGGAGAGCCCCAGTTCACAATGTCTGAGGCTTTGTGAACCCCTAGATGGGCCCATGTGTCTGCTGCTCGACGTACCCCACAGGTCACGGCGTGGGGTGCTGGGTTACTGTGTGTGGGACTGTCCCCTGGCTCGGTTGCGGGTTCCAGGCAGTGTCTGTCCCACGAACAGCCAGACCCCGTTCGCAGCCATGCCCTGAAGATGGCAGCATTGGCTGGGCTGGGGACTGCAGCACCCTGGGGCCAGGGCTGGGGGCAGCTGAGGCTGCTATGCCAGCACAGCACAGGGGACCCCCTTGGCACCCCGTTACCCCATTGCTGTGTCCTCATGCTTCCCCCACCATCCTGACCCCTACTTACAGCTGCCTGTCCCCTTCAGGGAGATCATCAACGGGATCATGGTGACAGATGGGGACAACAACGAACTTGGCCACTCCAGAGTGAGTCCTGAGGAGGGGGTCTGGATTGGGCACAGCTCCACAGGGGCTCACCTGGTGCTTTTGCTTTCAGAGGGCAGCAGTGAAGGGCATTGCACAGGTTGTGGTCTCCAGGATCACCATGGCAGCACCAGGCATGAGTGAGTACAGGGCAGGAGGGTTGGAGGCTGGACCAGCAGCTCCCTCGGGACCCACAACCTTGCCCTCCCCTGCTTTACATTCCCTCCACGCAGAAGAGGGAGGGTGGCCCTGCATCCCAAGTGGCATTTGGTCTCATCTCGCCCATGAAGCTGGTTTCCCCATCGTGCCATTCCCATCAGAGTACCCCGAGGCCCCAGCCCTCCTCATCCTAACCCACAGCCCATGGGGGATGTGAGGTGCTCCCACAGCAGTAGGGCCCCACAAGGACTCCTCTCGCACTCTGTGGCCCTCACCCCACAGCCTGACATCTCCTCACTCTTGCAAGACCCTCCCTGTGCCATAAGCCCAGCAGGAGGAGTACAAACCATGCTGCCTGGGTGATGGATGGGGGTCCTGTGCCAGGTTCCTGCTGTGAGCCCTGTGCCCCCCAGCACAACTAGCTGCTTCCATGTCCTCTGGGAAGGATGGTCCTGCTGAGGCAGTCTTGCAGGCTGTCTTGCGGGGGGGCCCTGACTTTTTTTTTTCTCTGCACCTAGTTATTTTGCCCATCATCATGGAGCGACTGGAGAAATTCCCCTTCATGCAGGTGAGCCCCCCTACCCTGCAGTGCCTCAGCCCTGCTTCCAGCCACCAAGATGCTGGGGATGAAATAGGAGGTTGCAGAGCCCAGATAGCTTTGCCCCTTTGTGAGTCACTGGTACACCAAAGGTCTCTCGGGCAATATGGAGAGGCTGTGGGAGGGTGGCAGTGTCAGTGGCACCCCAGAGGTGTTGGGCATTCAGCCCCATTGAGGGAACAAGTCTCCTCACCCTGTGAGTGGGGCTTGTGGCAAAGCCAAGGGCTCACTCCCGGCTCTTCCCTTGCAGCGAATCCGGGTTCTCCACGCTCCTCTGCAGGTGCTGCTCTGTGGGGGCTTGTAAGTACCTCGCTGCTTGAAAACCTGTGGGTGTCTGGAGCATGGCTCCAAGGGATGCTTGGAAAAAAAATGTCTTTCCCAGCAGGGAACTGCAAAGCTGCTTGCCTTTCAGACTGGGGTTTCCCCAGTTATCGGGATCTGTGGGGCAAGAGCAGCACCTCTTGGGCTGAGACCCCTGTTGGTGGGGGGGCAAATGGGCTGCGAACCCCAACACTAACACTCAGCTCTTCTCTGTCCCACAGCCTCCTGTTCATGGTGCCGACAGCCTGTGCCCTGTTCCCGCAGAGATGGTACCTGTCTCACTGCTTTTCCCTACTGTGTGGGACCTTGGGAGCCTTTCTCCTCCCCTAGTTCTTCTTTGCTTATCCCAGGAGAAGCATGATGGGCATCCACCCTTCAACCCAAGGCAACATGCCTGCCCATACATGCTGGTGCTCCAGGCAGCAGGAGATCATGTGCCCCCCTGCTCTGTGAGCTCTGTGCTGGAAGCAATGGGACCCACAGCCCCACGGGCAGCTATCTGCCCTCTAGCACTGGGAGTGGTGGATGCCAGGGGTGGTTGGTTGGTCTTGACATGAGCCTGCAAGATCCCAGAGACTGCAGGGGACCTTGAATGGCAGTGGGGAGGGAGAGTGGCCTGACCAGTGGACAGGGTGGAGGATCACAGTTCTCAGTGTCTGTCCTCATTCTCCACAGCTCCCTTGCATTGGCTGACCTCGAGCCGGAGCTGCGTGACAGCATTGTGGCCAAGCACGGGGACAAAGTGCCATACGTCTATTTTAACAAGGGACTGTGAACACAGGCTACCTCAGGAGCCATCACACCCCTTCAGCTCCCTGCCACCACCAGCCCTGTGTCCCCTGAGGAGGATTCAGAGTCACGGTTCAGACAGATCTGCCCCCCGGTCCAGTACCATCCCTGCTGCCTCCTTCCCCCAGAGAGGCTGGATCTGGCTCCGAGTGCCCAGCTCGCAGCACTTTGGCTTGTCTTGATCCTCCCCCCATCTGCTGCTACCTGTGTCCTCATGACTCCTCACAACCCTTTGCTCTGGGCAATGGCTGCACAGGGCAGAGGATCTGCCCAGCTTGTCTGAGCCTCTCGTGGTTGCTGTGCTTGTCCCCACGAGGCATCAGGCTCACTCCTCCAGGGCTCAGCATAGTCCTACCTCTGAAAGCAGGTGTGCTGCCATTGTACCAGGAACCAAACCACACTGCTGCCTTAAACCACCACAGTGGCCTCTTTCCAAGAGCTGGCAGCCAGAAAGGGAGCTGTCTCCTCTGCACAAGGAGCACCCCAAAGTCCAGGGACCAGTGCTTGGACCATGCTTTCCTTGCTCTCAGGTTCAGGTTTTATTCACTTTGTGATTGCCATAATCAAGGAGAAAAGCAGCTAATTGTTTTTAAGCTCTAATTTTTGCAATCTAACCATTCCTCTGAGCATGAGAGCCAGCTGTCACCCTTGTCCTGCACTTCACTGTCCCCAGAGTAGGACCAACAACCTGTAGCTTTGGGAACAGTCAACTCTGGGCCCCCTTGGATGGGGGAAGGAGACACGGGAGTCACAAAGCTGTAGAGGCATTAACTCAGGCTCTGACTAGCAGTGCTGCAAATCACAGAGAGGAGGTTTGAAAAATAAAATGGAATGCTTTTTAAAAAAAAAGGTGTGGGTTCTATTTTTGGCTGGTCTCTGAGTGCCTGGTTTCCTGGCCAGGGCTGGCACGTGGGTCTCCTACCTGCCTTGAAAGGTAAAGGTGTGGGCTCTGTGAATGACCAGGCACCAGCATGAGGGGCAGTACAGAAGCCAAGAGAAGGAGAAAGATCTATGAGGCTCTGCAAGGGCTTCATAAGCCCTGAAACCCTTGGGCATCCCATGCATTCTTCTGTGAGAGGTTCTTGGGTCTGCAAACAGTCCTGAGGCAAGCGACAAAGGAAGGTGACAGCGCTTTGTTCGTGGTAACTCTTGTCTCATTGTGGGGACTGGAGGGATGACATTGGGTGATCCTTCCTATACTCATAGGTGGTGTTTGTCTTCTTGGCCAAGCAGCATTTGCATGATGTTAACCTGGGTCTGCCATGAGGTCTCTACCACCCCCAAAGAGGAGTAGCTTGAGTTTGCTGCAGACTATTTTCAGAGGAGGAGGGAGCCCCAGAGTACTGGGCTAAAGTTCCTGCCCAGCTGTATTTAGGCTTTGCTTTCTGATGAAAATCCCTCAATGGGACAGGCTTGTCTCTAACCATCCATATGATGTTGGCTGCTCAAAGAGCCCCATGGTGCAGCGGATGGTCCATGCTCCATCCTCTGGCCAGGGATGCATGCCACATCCCTGAGGGCAGCAGTATTGCTGCCTCAGCCCCATGCCTAAGTGGAGACACAGGGTCTGCAGCCAAAGGGCTTGCTGGCATTACCAGATCTGCTCCTACAGAGAGAGCAGCCAAACCCAAAACATGCTTCTTGAAGGGGCAGTCTGCATCAACAGCAGGTTTGCTTCTGATCAAACTGCAACAGGCAGAGGATAGTGTCTCTAGCCACATGTAGCTACAGCTAGAAAGCTGCACAAGAGTTCTGAAATAATAGGTCAGCAGAAAGTAGGAAAACATGTTCAAACTTATATCTGTTACCTGAGCATTATTAGATCTCTTGTTAATGTGCAATTAAAATAATAGATAAGCACGTGAAACAAAACAGATGTCACTCCTGTTGGGAGTGAGAAACAGCCACAAGGAGACATCTCTGCTCTCTGCTTTTCTTAAACTCCTTAGCTCAAGCTGCTCTTGCCCTATACCCAAAACTGCTTCTTGCACTTTCAGAAAGATACCTGTAGCAACCTGAGCTGTATTTGGGAACATGCTTTGGAGCACGGTGATGCTTTTAAAACAATGTGCCACAGCACCCTAAAGCTGCCCTTCTGAGCATCACAGCCACACTCTTGCTTTTGACCATTCCCACACTTGCAGTGTGTGAGGGTCTGGCAGGGCAGGGGTCTCTGCAGCCAGTGATGCCACAGCAGCAGCCACCCAAAGCTAAGGTTGGGAATTTGGTGGGAAAGCCTCAGTGTTTTGTCACTCTTTTTTTCCTGTCTCCAGCCATACCAGAGGGGCAGTGGAGCCGGGGATCCTCTGAAGAGCTATCACCACCTTGTGCCAGCTCCTTCCTGCCCTGGGGATCGAGACATGGTGCAGTTTGTTGCTCTTGGGCAAAGGAAGAGGGCTGCTCTGGGTCTGGAGGATCAACAATCTTCAAGCCAGACCTCCCTTGGAACTTATAGCAGTGAATTCCCTTTTGAGATTGACATGGATTTATGGCAGCTGACAGTTTAGCTCAGTGGGGTTTCTAGGTTGTAGCTGGAATCTCCCCCAGAGCATTCAAGTTATCTCAACAGCTCACATCATTCTAGTGTCTGGAGGTGGTCGCTGCAGACAGTGCCTGCCTGCACCCCTCAAAGCCACCGTACCTCCCCAGCCTGCCTTAGTATCTTTGGGAAGTACACGGGTTGCAGACAGACTGCAGCCAGCACGTCCTCATGCTGCCGAAGGCGGATCCAGCCAGCCCTGCCTCCATTTCTCATTGCTGCAAGAGGAAGGAAATGTCATTTTAAGGAGTCAGCACTGGACTCATCTGTTTGGAAGAGCTGCAAGTGTTAATTGTTCTGCATCGATGAGTCACACCTGATCTGGGCTTGTCCAGTGCTCTGGTACATGTGCCCTGCCTTCTCCCTGCTGTGCTTCTAATTTCAGGGCTAGCTGGGAACAGAAACAAAACTCCTTTAATAACCATGCTTGGGCAAAATGTTGGTGCTCCAGCATGTTTTCAACCTCCCTTCAAATGACAACCAAGCAAAAGATGTCATGTTGGGCTGCAGCAGTCTTAGAAGAGTCTGGGGAGGCATGGGAGGCTGAGGGTCTCCTCTGAGGCATTAGAGGATGATGCTGAGCAGCCCCAGCAGGCAGGCTTAGCTCACTACTCTTCACCAAAAGGCTGGTGAACTGGCTGCCTGTGGAGAGAGGAGTGAGAAAGGTGCATGAGCAATAGGTTAACACTTGCCAGCCCACGCCAGTGGCAGGTGGGCGAGCTGATCCAGCAGGGTTAGGTGTGCCACAAGTAGTGCCCTGATTGAAAAATGCCAGCATATGAGATAAGTTGCTAAGTTGTTTATCTTTTTTTTTTTTTTCTTAACATGTTATCTGAGCATCTAATAAACCTTGTCATGCCACTCCGGCATGGAGGCTGCCTGGCATGCCAGGAGTGGTGGTGTAGAAGCTTCTGCCACTGCCCCAGAAACACAGGCTGTCTTTCCCAAGCTGTGAGTTAGTGCCAATGCACCCACTTCTCCCTGGTGTGCAAGCCCAGGCAAAGGACCGTGGTGTGGGTACGTGCTGGGACCTGGCCATGGTGGAAGATCCTCTTCTCCATGCACTACCATTTCCCTGAAGGGCTGGCATCAACGCATGGTTGCCCGCTGGGCACCTCCAGTCCAGCCCTGTGTCTTGCCACCATTTTATCACCTTCTCTCTGTCAAGCTCCTTGGTGTGCCCAGGTCCAGGTGGGTTGTCTGGGTTTGGGGCTCTGTGGGTTTCTGTTTGGGGCTTCTCTGGGGAGAAGGGATCACAGTAGCTAGGTGTGGCCAGGTGACTCGGGGATGAGAGCCTGGCTGCCACTGGGCTGTCAGCAAGGTCATAGCAGGCCAGAGGGTGCTTGTGCACCTCCTTTTTTGCAGTACCCAGTTCTACCCCAGGGGTGCATTGCTCTGGGGGTGCAGCACGAAGAGGCAGACCCTCGCACTCCTCTCCAGCCAGTTCCGCCACTCACAATATGGCACTGCTCGCCCCTCTCCAGGCTCCCCCCTGGGTAAGCCACACTCAAGATGGCAGTTCTCTGCGCGCGGGCCCCGCCTCTCTCTGTTCTGCCCTAAGCGACAGCGCTCTGAGCCAACAGGAAGCCAAGCGGCTGCCGTCCGTCCAGTAGGCGACAGCCTGGGGCGGGTCGGGGTGCGGGGTGCCCCCTCGGCTCCCGTCCCGGGCCGCAGTCGGGCTGGGGAGGCGGGGGGTGGGGGGGATGGCGAGGAGGTTTCGCACCGCCATGGCCTTGCTGCTGTTCCAGGCCCTGCCCGAAGGGCTGCCTGCCAGCGTGGAGCCTGCCCAGGTAGGAGCTGCTCTGAGGGGGCCGTCGGGGGGGGGTCTGGGGTCGCGCCGTGCCGGGGGCCGTGTCCCTGAGCGGGGGGCCGGCTGTGGGGGGCGCGTAGGCCTCGGGGAGACAGCGGTGTGAGTGCCGGGTGCTGTGCCCTCCGGCTTGAGAGGGGTGGCCTTTGGAGCAGGGGGTCAGGCAGGGCTGGCAGGGGCGTGAGCCTGCATGGGTTGTCTGGGGCTCTTGGGGCTGGGGGAAGAGCCCTTTGAGGACCTGCCTAAGGTTTGGGGAGCCCCTTTGGCTTAAGTGAAGCTGGGGAAGATGCAGAGAGACTTGAGTTTGAGGGTGCCCGTCTGTGGTGAGGATGGAGAGGTGTTGTAGGAATCTAGGTATGGGTGGCTGTGCCTCTCGGAGGTGCTTTGTGTGGCTGGGTGGTGGCAGGACGTGGGAGAATGGTGTTGGAAGATGGTGGTTGACTGGAGATCATGGGGAGAGATGGCTGTAGTGAGGGCAGAAGGTTTGAGCTGGCAGGTGCACAGGGGCCTGCAGATGGAGGTGAATGTACTTTTTGGGCATGACAGCAGGGAATAAGGTGGCCCATGAGGTGACAGGGCTAGAAAACATGTGGAATGAGTTGAAGGGTGGCCATGGGGTAGCTGGCCAGAGGACCTGTGTTGGCAGGGGAAGGGGACTTGCATGGTACTGAGCAGGCCGGGTGATCTTGTCCTCCCATGTGGTGGGGAGGTTCGGTACAAACTTCTGCACTGAAGGAAGGAAGAGGGAGCATATTTCAACTGGGACGAGGGTAATAGGCCTTGTCTTTCTAGGCTTTTACCATCCACTTACTACCTTCTTCTGGAAAGGGTTTTAATGAAGGGTTTATACTACCCTGAAGGGGTTTATACTACCCTGAAAGGGTTTTAAGGGAGGTTGATTCTCTTTTCTTCCTCTCTTTACTGTTTCTTGTCTACACTGCAGTGTTTGTTGTTTGGATCTCTAGCTATGTTCTTGGGTCCCCCACTGTAGATGTCTATAAACCTCTCCCAGCTTCATATGTATGCTCAGTGTCTCGCAGAGAATAGTGTCCTAGGCCAGGCAACCTGTGCATGACCTGGATCTTATTGTTCATGGAGTCAAGGTGTCTTTTTCACCCTACATAGAACATAGATTGAATATGATGATTTCTGAATTGATGTGGTTTGTTACTTCTAAGGTACAAATTACAGTTTGCATTTGTTGAAGGTCTGATCCAGTGAGATGCTGATCTGTGACTGCAGGTTACAGATGCTGTGGGTTGCATGGTGCTTAATGTCACAGGGGTGCAGATGCGGAGTGTCCCTTCTAGAAGAATTCCACTGAAGTATTTCCCAATGCTTCTGAAGGAGGAGGAGAGTAGTTTGTCTATGACTACAGATGTTATTCCCCTTTTGAATTTCGTTCTTCTTTTCCAGGTGCTGAGAGCACCATAGCCACTTTAAAAGCTGTGTAATTCCCTGTTCGTAGAGCCATCCCGAATCTCCTTCAGCTGCACCAAGGTTAAGGTTTGGCTGTCGCTGCCCTAGCAAGGCAGGTGCAGCATTGTGTTGAACCACGTTTTTCCATGCTGTCTCAACTCCTTTAACAGATTGAAGTTCCTGTGCTTGCTACATTTCATCTGCAAGCTGAGGTTCATAAACAAAGTATATACAAGCACATCTTGGGTCTGGTTTGTTCTCTGGTTGTTGCGGTATTCCATCTGTGAGCAGTGGCCAAGTGGTAGGATTATCTGTATAGAAGCTGTGAAAGTCTTCAACCTTATACATGCTAATAAAAATACCATACATGCTTTCAAGACTGGGAAAGATGTTCCCTGCCTCATACAGCTTATACATTAGTCAAGGAGCTGGTAGAAGAAAGGAGTAGGAAGTAGAAAAGGAGGAAAAGAAAAAGGAGGAGGGTGTGGAAGCAGTCATATAGCAAGGTTGCTTGTGGAATAGTTGCATACATGGCTTGTGGATATCCTCTTCAGTCAGTGCACCTGAAATAATCCTAAAATAATGTCTTGAGTGGTACAATGCAGGAGAGTGGGAGAGAAGAGCTTTGGAGGTCTATGTTTTCTTTAGAGCACTTAGATAAGGACACATCTTTTACTCATTTTCTTTTCATAGTTTGTCTATATAAAACTCTCATGATTTATTTTAAATCTGAAATGTAGACTCTGTCTGTCAAAAGGCTGGTATTATCTTGCTGCATACTAGAGATTGACAACTACCCACTCAAAAGTGACGGTGGTAATGTAGGATCTTGAAAATGAACATGTAACAACTTTGTCTGCTTTGGCGTTGCCTTAGAGCCTGATTTCCTCAGAGCCGACGGGCTTGTAGAGAAGAACTGCAGTGGGGCAGTGCTGGACTTGGAAGATATTGGCACCAAGGGTTCCTGTGTTTCTAGCTCAAAACCTGACAGCGTTTGCTTCTTGTCCTCTCCAGACTGTTCCTGCCCCTGCTGCCTGTTGTGCCTGCTGCCTACTTCCACCTACCTTGCCGACATTTCCCATGCTGCTTGCTTCTGCTGTCAGAGAGAGCTTGTTATTCGGGGTTCATGTCTCCTCACCTGCAAAAACTGTCCTGCAAATACGGCGGTCTAAGGCTGGGAGGAGCTGCAGGAAATGTGTCCTCTAAATAATTCAGGAGGTGGAGCTGTACTGCCTAGCTGCACTGAACAAACATTCCCGAGAACACACTGTACTCTGCAGGAGGGTCTGATCTTTCAGGTTAAAATAAGTCCAGGCTACCGAGTATCTTCAAAGACCTTTCTTTTAACTAAGACTTGTTTGGTGTGGTGAATGGAGGAGGATGAAGATAATTAGCTGATCACCATCCTGAGTCCAAGTTGTGTAACTGTCTCCATGACTGTTCAATGCAGTTTCACTTTTAATTGGAGTACAATGCTCTGTTAACTGGAGTTGAAGCATTTATCAGTAGATTACAGGGAGAAGTATTGCCAATATCTAATAAAGTCAGGATAAATGTTACAGGAAGAAGAAATCTAGTGATGTTCAGTTGCAACTGTAGGTGTGTAGCCTTAGCTGCACACCTTAGTTGGGCTCTCCCGTTTCAGTCTAAAGGAGAAGGAAGTGAGGAAATAAGAGACTAATATATTTTAAAATGAGCGCGATCAAATTTGTAATTAAAAACTTCAAAAAATAATCAATTTTCTTTTGTAATTTGTCCCTACAGGGCAGAGTAAAGGTTATTTAACTGCCTTAACTATCTGTCTGTTTCCCATGCCTGCAGATTAATTATGACTTAGTTTTCTCAAGTGTTGTTTTCTTTAAAAACAAGAGATTTAAGTGAATGTTAACTATGTGACAAGTCTGCAGAATCTTCCTCTAATAAGGTGGTTTTAAGCCAAAGTCTGTCAGAAGCATGCTTTAAAGGCTGATTTCATCCCAAATTGGAGAGTTTGCTTGAAGTACAGTGACTTGAGGGATGATTCATCATATGTGACAAAGAGGACAGATCCTTGCTTTAAAGAAGTCAGTATGACTGTCGTTGTGGCTAACACCCCCCCGTAGCAGACGGTTTCTGTCCAAAGCTGTGCTCTAGCTGTGACCACAGACAGCTCTGATTGCACCAATATGGAGTTACCGTGCTTCATCCAGTTGTTCCGTTGCATTTGGGCCCTTTCAGAGCACCACTTCAGGTAGTTTGTGAACTGAACAGCAAAGTTTCAATTTTAATTTTTATCCTTGTGTAAGAAAGGTTTATCTCCTCATCTGTAAATTTAAGACAACTTTTTTCATTAGTTGCTACTGCACTTCTGTGTCTTCTGAATATGTATCAGGTCATTCAGGAGGAGAGCTGCTTGTATAACCATAGGATATATTTTATCTGCCATGATATTTTTGTCTGTGACTCTTGGTTTTTGGCTTGCTAATTTCCACAGTTTTGGCAGGAGGCAGCAGAGATCAAAGTACGCCCTGTACTTGCTCAGAACAGGAACCTCTAAATAAATGCAGGTTGGATTAAGGACTGCTTGTACCATGATGATTGTACCATGATGATTATATCACCATGGGCTCTGGTGTCTCATCTGCATAGCACACTTTCCTGCTGATTAGTTTTGTGCTTTTATTTTGTTTGTTTCTTTTGTTCGTGAGTTGCCCTCACAATTGGACACAACACTTGATACTGCCATCAGCAATTCCAGTGAGACAGGGGTATGCATGTGCTTGGTGTTTGGCCACATTTCAACAGCAGTTACTCAGCCCTGGCTAAAACCCCCATCAAACCTACACTTTGATTCCTAGAAGTGCTGCTCCCCTAGGCATCTTCAGCGCTTGCTTTTCTGTTGGGGAAAAAGGAGGAACTGTGCTCTTTACATAGCTCTGTCAGCCTGTATTAAACAGTGTTAGGTTGAAGTTCACCTTTTTCTTTCTTTCTGTGGTATTAGCAAGACATTAATGTAGGTAACAGTTTGTCTGTCTTTATGTGAAAATGGGTGGACATCCTCCAAGGTAATGAATGAGCAGTATGTTTAGTAAATGCAAGCTGTCGACTTTTTGCCTTTTTTTTTTCCCCTTTAAGCTGTACTGGGAGGACTGGCAGGATTGAACAGATGCTAGCTTGTGGGAAGAAGCCGGTGATGGACTAGTGATCCTCTGGCATACTTTTGTCCACCCAGCATTGTCTGTGCTGTGCCCTTTGGTTGTGGCTGTGCCTATGCTAACATCTCCTTGTCAGGCATGCCCTGTGGTTTTAGTAATGATGCTGAGCTACATATGGCCTTTTGTTCTGTCTCCTGACAATGTGCATATTTGGTACTGGGTTTGGGGATGTTCTTCTAATCAGAGCTGCCCTGTTGTACAGGGTAAGAATTTGCCCTTTCTGGTTAGCTGCATAGGAATCTTCTTAGCTTATTTAATGCATTTAACTGGTGACTTTATGGCTGTACATGCTCCTGTCTTGCATTTGTTTCAGTGAGTTCATGAATCCAAGATAACTAGCCAAGCTGCTGCTGCCAAGATTGTGGTGCTGTTTTTGCAACATGGGGGAAAGGACTGGGCATGTCAGAGATGTCTCAAAAGCAGTCTCTGAGGCAGGGCTGGTGATGGTCTTGGAAGGGCCATTAGTCATGGCAGGGCAGAGATGCTCATTACATGTTCAGGATAACCTGATTATGCCAGGTTTTGGTCTGTGCTTCTGAGCTGGAAGAAAGTGAGCACAGAATGCAGGACTGGATGACTGCATGGAGAGACTCTGATGGGGAAGTTGGGTTCCTCCTTCCCCCTCCTGTCTTGTGCAGTTAGAAAATCCACAGCTCAGAAGATAGGTTTTGAGATGCCAACACCTGGGTGCTGTGGCAGAGGAGCTCTGACAGTCGATTGCCCGTGTGACTGAGCTTGTGAACAGTGCAACATAACAAACACACCTGAAATAACTGCTGGTTGGATAGAACAGGCTTGCCAAGCAGGAATTGCATGCCTGTACCTTGTCTGTGACAAGAAGTGTATGGTGTGGCAGTCACAAATGATGCTTTCCTGTGATTTCACAGATACTGTTTGTTTGCAAAGGAAGAAGGCTCCAGGTACTGCAGTGACCTGCTCTTTATCTTCTTCGACAAGGAGGAACTTGATTCTCCCCTAATGATGTGATTATCAGTGGGATCACTGCTCTCAGTATTATTTTTAGATGACCACTATAGTTTCTGCAAGGGCTTGTGAAACTGTAATGGCATGCTTTGCATGAGGGTTCTTTGCTGGGTGCAAAGGGAGATGATGCTGGCACACTGATGCAACAGACCGAATCATTTAATGCCAGTGTGGCCAGTGCTCCCTGGCATACTGTGCCCTGAACAACACCTGCACTTGGTAGCAAGTGACTGCTTGAACACAGAAGAAATCCCCAGTGCGTCAAAGGACAGAGCTTTTGCCATTTTAAATGTTACTGGCCTCTTGCTGATAGTGGGTTGCGGAATTGTAGGTGGGTGGATATGGCAAGCAGCTACCAGTACTGAGAAGCTATAGGGTGCTGGGTTTAGGGAACAAGGGAGAACTGGGACCTTTCCTTTTCTCATGGTGGTTCAAGACCTCAGAATCCTGAGTGCAGTCCTTAGGACTGACAGAGGAAAGAGTTTGCCTCAAGAAAGGAAAGATCTGCTAGCAGTAATTAAAAGGATTCTCCTTTCTTCTTAATCTTCTGCATTATGATGAAGTGGAAGTTTACTTCCAGTGGTGATGTGGGTTCTGGTGTGTGCAAGGCAGTGATAGAAATTTCAGAGGTAATTCAAGAGCAGAGATCCACAGGGTTTTTGTGGTGGTGTTTTCCCCCCCCCCCCCCCCCCACATGGGGGGGGATAATAAACCACCGGAAAAATTAAGGGGCGGAAGCGGGATTTGTTTTTGGTGTGGCAAAAGGCCTGGGGGGGGACAGAGGATGGCTTTATCAGGAAAATTGGTTTTATTAATACAAAGATGATAGTTCATAGAAGGAGGTGAGCTTTAGGCAGTCTCAGTGTCTGTCTCCCCATTGATTAATTTTGAAACCACTGGCTAACTTGAACCAAATTTGATAGGAAGAGACCTCCAAGATGCATAAGATGTTAACAGAATTCCTGAAGGCAGATAGGCACAAAGAGACTTTAAAAAAACAAAAACAAAACAACAACCCAAACCAAACTGGGAAACATCACTGAGTGAGAAGCTACAGTTGAGAACTTATTAAGCACTGGGAAAATTGTAAGTCTGTGATTGACTTGATCTATGCTCTAGCTTCTGGAAAAGCTTCAGTTGGAGCTCACAGTTTGCTAGCCTGCAAAGCCAATCAGACTTGTGGAATAAATTGATGGGAGGTCAGCTTTACGGAGCCCCAGTGGTTACAGAACTACTTTTATTTTTCTTTTTTAATCTCCTGCTGGCTGAGCAGCAAATAGAAGGGGAAAAGGCTGATAAGCTGTAGAAACAGTTATGAAGAGTGTGTTTTGCCAGGAATCTCACCAGACATCTTGAGCTTTCTGTGTGTGAAGGGTGTCGAGCATTGCCTGTTGGAAGCAGGGAGGAAACTGGAGCATAATGGCATGCCAGCAGACAGCAGCGTTGAGGCTTTTTAGTGAGAAGAACTGATTGTCTCTTTTCTCTCATGTCCTAACACACAGATATGACCAGCAGATTAAGTGCTGTTGTCCACAAGAGGCATTTATTTATTTATTTAGTATGGAACTGGAGCTCATAATCAAGACAGCCTGGGATAATCCTGTCAGTGAAACAACGGTGTAATTGTGGCAGCCACACCAGAAGCCTGATATGGAAAGAGCGAAAAATATGCAGTAGTTGCCCTTGCCAAGCTCTGTATTCCTGACACTTCGTAATAAGCTTTTTATTTGTTAATACTGTATAAATAGTTGCATGGTTTTTTTGAAACCTCTTTATGTGGGATCTTCTTTAGATCCCAGGTAGTGGCTGATGGCCAACAGGAAGCCACAGGAGCTGCATGTCTTCTGCCTCCAGCCAGGATATCAGGCTGTTCCCTTGACATCCCTTGTGACAGCCATCCCACTGGTGGTGAGCAGCAAACTGGTCCCATGGAGCTAGCAACCTGCTGCAAAAGCACCTTTCAGAGCTCTCTGGCTCTGTAGAAGTGACTGATGTCAGTGGCCGAGGTCAGTCTGAGCCAGCAGGTAGGGAAAGAGCTGAAGGAGGTGGTAGGCATTGTACAGCGGTCTTGTGAAGACTGGACAAAACCTTCTAAGAAGGCATTGTGTCTTCAAGGCCATGGTACTGATCTCATGTCATCTCATCCTGTGTATCAGCTGTAATTGTATCAGGAAAATTACCAAAAGTGTTTTCCCACCCCCCCTTCTTGAGTGGAGGAAAGACTTTTCTTCAGATACAATCAGAAAGACCTTTACTCTGTGCTTGGAAAGCATTTAATGTAGCTACCTGAATGCATATGAAGGTCATGTCTGGGTCTCTTGTGTGATGAATTACTCCTTCCCTTACCAGCTGTCTCATTTGTTTGCAGACTGCTTTTCAAACAGTGTATGGTTGTGCACGTATTGTACTGTCTTCAGATTACCTTGTCTTTTTGACTTCTGTCTTTTTAAAAGCAGCCAAATTCAGAAACAGCTTGCATTTGACTCTTCTGTGATCTGAAGCTTAGATAAAACAGGCTTGGAGACATCTGTCATTTTTGGTTGTCTTCATTTACTGACACTTGGCACTTGGACTCTGGCAAAGCCTGTCTTAAACTGCAGCATTAAAATAAGAGCTTTTAATTTATTTTCCTCTCCTTTTCCTAGATGTATGGTTTTCTCTCTGTCTCATTGTTTTGCTCCTTTTTCCTACCCATCTAACTAGGAAATTTTTTGCATCTCACTTTATTATTAAATATCACTCTTATGTTTGTTGCTCATTGTTTTACCAAGTTTGTTGCTTTTCTGCTCTGTCCTTGTATCTCTGTACTTCCCAGAGTGTGTGATCATACAAAACTACCAAAGAGCGGTTAGGCTGTGGAAACAAGAGTTATGAATTTTCTTCTCCTTGGACCCACTTTGTGCTCTTCGGCCTATCCCTGGACTCCAAAGTCTGAGGATCATCCTGGTGTTAAAATATGAATTCAGGAAGCCTGGAGTGATTCTGCTATTCACAGTATTGTTTTCCATTCTGAAACCTGTAGTCTGCTTTCTCTAAGTGGACTAGTTAAAGAAGTAGTCCTCCTTTATACTCCCCATGCTATGTATTTATTGAGAAGCATTGTGCCTGGAAAACTTTAGATTAAGGGACTGGACAAATCTGTTGTTGTTTCACCTTTGCTGGCAAGTAAGTTCAGGCTGATATGAAGTGTAAGGGCTTGCAGAATTCCTTGCATGGATGAAGCCCAGACAAGTCTTCCACCTGTCACCCCCCCAACCTTTAACAGAGCAGATGATCTTCGGGGAATGGAAAGAGTGGCACTGATCATTTCTTGTCTGTGTTTTACTATCTAGCAGTGTGTAATCACAACTCTTCTTGCTATGATCCTGCTCTGAAAGATTTTTAGAACCAAGGGATTAAATATATTCTGTATGTCCTAATAAAACAGGGCTAAATTTGTGTGTGTAAGCCAAAGCCAAAATGCTCACTGCTTGAGAGTGTAGAGATCTGTAAGGGAGGAAAACACCACTAGATGAGATGTTCACAGTGGCCTGGCTGGATGCAGAGCCACTTGCATCTTGATCTTCTGGAACCAAGGAAATGAAGGGTATATTTGTGTCCAAGAAACAGTGTACCTTGACAAGAGTGTAATATGAGGATGGCTGAGCTGCTGCTCTTGATATAACCACTACCACACTACTAATACAGAAAAAAAAATATTTACAAATCTGGAAACCATAAGTTGTTGTAGTGGCATTTTGCAAGTTGGGACAGACTCTTAAATGACCCCAGATTTTGTTTATTTGTATCCTTGGCATGAGAGCACTTTTTACCACTAGGTCTTCTCTTGTACAGGCACTGCCTGCCAACAGTTCTGAAGGCACTTTCTTTCAGGACAGGGTGCAAGGTAAAACTTGTTTATGCTTGTAACTAATGTCTTTAATTAAAGAAATAGGCTTTTAAATACTGCTGTTATCTGGTTCAACCTGTTAACTTGTTCATTTGTAGTTCTTACATTGCTTCAGTTGGCTTTTTCGCCCCATCCTGACAGCAGGTATCTTGCATATTCTGCAGTGGTGAGGGCTCTTGATGGTGAAGTGTCTTCATAGGTTACTTAACCCAAAGGATTAGTGCAAAAGTAAATGATGGAAAAAACCCAAAACCATTTTCAAAGGAAATGTCTTGGGGTTGATTGTTGTTCGGATTTGGTTTTTGGTTGGGTGTTTTTTTTGAGGGTGAATTTATAAATATTATAAAAAGCAACCCTTTTTTAAAACCACAGTGTGCTCCTGAGGCCATCCTTTGACACGAGTACTTTTTTGCAAGAGCATTTCAGTTCTGATCCTGCTTTACCCCATGATATTAAGAAAGTAATTTTACATTTCTCATCTAAAATGGGGACGTTAAAATGTTGAATGTACTATGAACTGTGGGGTTTTTTGTATCAAAATAGTGGGACATTGTGCAGTACCAGGTGTATAAATGCTGTGTAATTTCCCTCTTCAGATGGAGGCCTGGATCAGAGTCACCAGGTCTAAATTATTAATTGTTAACCAAGAAACTCCTGGTTTTCTTCTGAAGGGTTTTGGTCCAAAGGTTTTCAATGCCCTCAAGTAACATGGTCAAACTTTACCTAATTGTTGAGAGATATTTTTATCGTTCTTGTTGTCTTCTGTACAAGTTTTTATGCACCTCACAAATAGCATGTGCTATGTTTACTGCCTTAAAAATGAATAGTCTGAGTGAAAGCTTTTCCTTCTTTGCAACTGTCAGTTAATTGGTTCTGTTGTGAAGTCAAAAAATTTCATTTTTCTATCATACTCCCTCTTGGAGGCAACAGCATACAGAGATGAAGACTTGGGACTAAACCAGCAGGTTCAGTGAGTAAAGCTGTGAGACAAGAGTGCTGAAACGCAAACACAGGGTTTGAAAAGGGAGTACAGAACCCAAACTGGCAGTGCATAACTCTTTTGATAGCTGCATTTTGGATTGAAAAATCCTCAGATGATTAGAACAGGCAAGTCTTTTTTGTAGACATTGAACTGCATGCCAGAGTCTTTGGATGGCCATGAACTGCAAGAGCCTGTCTTGCATACCTTGGAGAGTGAAGGGGAGAGGGAGCCCTGAGCAGATTGCCAGCAAGTCCTGTCCATTGCAGGATGGTGTTGGGCTGGGCAGGCAGAGTGAGTGGCTTCCAAGTGCCCCTGAGATGTGGACGTCAGCACACAAGCTTGCCTTGCTTTCTTTGGCAGCAGGGAATTTGACTACCCAGCAACCCAGCTGCTAGAAAGGCTCAGACATCTGTTTTAAGTTCTTTACAGGATGGGATACTTTTGCTAATACTCAACATTTCTGCAAAGAGTAAGATGATCTGATGTGTCTAAGGAGGACGTCTTATATTTGCACACTAAAAAGACATCCTCCATTTCCAAACAAGTATCTTGCATCTCTTGCTGTTTCATGTTGTACCTTTAATTGAGGTGATGAAATGAATCCTCTAGTTTGACTTCCTAGTTCTTTGGTTCTAACCTGCCTCTGTCCCTGGGTGCTTGGGTTTTCCATACAGCAGAAGCCTTTCAGATAATCCTCATGTTCTTCTGCAGAGAAGGAGCAGGTACTTCTGCATGGGTGGTGGGTGTTCATCATCATCATTTGTTGCTTTCATTAAAGTGAGGCTGTGTGTCAGTAACACCTTTGATCCTCTTATTTAAAAGAGATAGTGGGTGTCCTGCAGAAAAGGCCTCTTTGAAGTGCCTTGCAAAGTTATGCTACTGCATGATGATTAATAAAAGTTCCTAAAACCATATTGGACTGGAGACTATGAATACTTGCCCAAGTACAGTTCTCCATATTGTAGTCTGCAGCGAACATGATTTATTCTCAGCTGATTGACCTCGTGTGGACTTGTCCCTGTGTAAGTAGCAGCTGAAATCAGTGGTCTGAGCACCAATCTGCAAGTCGCAGACAGTAGGTTATTATTTGGTGAGAATGCTCCGCAAGTCTCTTGCTGCAGCATTTTCATTCAAAAGGTCACTTCCGTGAGTTTGTGTGCAGCTGAATTTAATGTTCTTTCTCAGCAAGGCAGGCCACACTGGAGAGTGCATAATTATAATAAATACAACTTTGTTCTCAGCTGAAAAATCCATCTGAAATAAATTTTCCCAGCCCTTCCAAGAAATGCTTTTAGTAAGATAAATAAAGGCAATTCTTGCAGATTTCACATTCATTCAGCAGGAATGTTGGTGGGTGTAGGGTGCCTCCACTTAAGTCACTCATCACAGTGCCTTCTGGGCTCTATCAACTTGTATATTCAATAGCTGGCTAAGGGTAGCATTTGCAAATTGGGTTTCTTGCAAACCACTTAAACCCAAGTTCATTATTTCTTGGTTTGAATCCTGGTTATTACTTTGAATAAAATTGTTCTTAACAGCAAGTATATAGAGTTCAGTTAGACGCTCACCTTGGGCAAACTTTAAATGGTGCTTTGATAGGTGCATCTGTTTATAGGGATGAGTATGTATTTATACAAGCTTTTGTGGCTTTTTTTTGTTGTTGTTGTTGGCACTTCTGTGTAGTCAAAGTAGATTTGTTTTCTTCTGTCTAATATTTCACAACACTGGAAATACTGAAAAAGTCTGACTAAATAGAGAAGGAAAGCTAAGAGTTGTTTGGTTGGTTGGTTTTTTATCCCTGAACTTCTAAGTAAGTACTTAAACAAAAATATCCCCTCTTTGCTTTCATCCCTCAAGAGACTGAGTGTGAAATGCCCTAACTTACCTTGCTTTTAATTTTTTTGTCCAAGTGTAGCAAAGAAGCTCTGCTAGTTGATCAGGATACTGCTGCTGGTGGAAGCTGAATCTTTGTGTAGTTTCTCTTGTGTCCATCAGCAGGTCTTGTTATCACTGAGGTTTCAGGGGGGCATAGGGTGGTCCTCAAGTGTCTTTGTGCTTTCCCTGCAGAGTCTCTAGACAAGCAGTTTTCAGTCTTCTCCACTCAAAACTGCCGCAACGTTTGGTTTGGGTACTACCTGGTAATACTGTACGGTTCATTGTTGCTGCAGGGTCAGTTTTCTGCAGGGCTTTGCTGGAATCTGTGAGGCTGCAAGGGAGAGAAGACTCTTGTGGCAGTGTCAGTGGTAAATAAAAGATGATGCAGCCATTCTGTTCTTGCCATAAATTTAGAGATCCCTATGCCCTACTGCTTGGCATGAAGAACTGTCTGTAAGCTATGGCACCTAGTATCTATCTTGTCCTGCTTCCTTTTCATTTTGGTGAGAGGGAAGCATGGAGGCCTTTCTGAAGGAAAGAGTCTGATGTCTGGGCAGAGAAAGCAGAGGGAAGTCACTGAAATCTAGCCACTCGGACTTCATTAAATGGAAGTGATAGTCCTGGGGAGGAGGGGTGGAGACTCACATCTACTTCTATTCATGGTCTGTGTGCTAGGTTAGATATTCATCTCTCAAAGACCTGATATCTTGCCAAGTCCCAATGGGTTTCCATTGACACCAGAGAATGATGAAAGGGAGAATATGCTCTCTGTCACTGGACTGTGGGTTTAAACTTTATGGTCATGTTCCATATTGATCAGGAGCAGACTTCATCATCACTTTAAATCATGACAGTCTGCCTTTCTTTTTTCAAGGTATTATTTTCCCTTCTTGCTTGTCTCCTTTGTTCCTGCCACCACTTTCCTTTTCATGATGCAAATCTTTTTGTTCTCTTTATCTGTTGAAGTGATCGGGAGTTGAACACTTGGTACTTGCTAATGAAGCCTCTTTGGCAGTGAGGAGGCCGGGGGATCTCACTTAAACTAACTGTTGCTTTAAGATCTCTCTAGGCATTCTCACCCTATGTACAGACATGTTTTATTTTTGAAATATTGTCTTGAGTTAGAAAAATCAGCTCTTGTTCTAAAATGAAAACATACTATCATCAGAACCTGAATTTCATGTGGGTTGTGTAAACATGTAATTTGGGTTAGGTCTGGTCATTGGAAAATACGCAATGCTATTGTCCGGGAAGTTACAGTGCAAGAAACGTGGGGGAAATTCAGAAAGTCACATTAACTGTGTCTCCTTGGTGAATTGCCTCAGAAACCCTCACTATTTCTGCTGTGCACTTTACATGACGCTAGCAAAGACGGTCACTTGAGCAGTTTCAACATTCTTGTATGCATGTGTTTGCATGACATTATGAACTGCTGAAAGAATACTGCTGGGCTTCCTCAAACTGCTTCCCAGAAACTCTCCCTCTGCCCCTGCATTTGGCATGTGAACCATCACTGTAATTGGCAAAGCACTGTCTGCTTCGATCCACACCATGTTTCCACTGGTTAAATCACAGAAGCCTTTTCCTAGGGGCCTGTGCGCTTGTGTTTCCAAGGTGTCATGGCTGGATTGCTCACTAGCACCTCTGTTCTTTGTCAAGCCACCGTGTTGGGCCAGCATGTAAAGTTTTAGGCTGACCTGGATACCCTGTTCCTATCCCCATCCGTTAAAGATTTCCTGTGCAAGATAGTAGTTTTATTCTCCCCTTTATCAACCTTGACAACAGTTGTTATTTAAATGTTGCTCAGTATTTTCAAAATCTTGGGATGACTGCTAATTCCTTCAACCCCTTGTTTTGTTTTAGAATTTCTAATCCCCTTTTCTATGACTAAATTCAGTTGTGTGGTTTCCACTGGGAGGATTAGGGTTTACTGCTATAGGTACGTCATTCTGCCTTTGAAGCTGCTTGCTCATGCTTTCCTTGGCAAGCTCTGGCAGATGTGCTTAGCAACAACAGAGATCGTATCTTTTTGAAGCTGCCAAAGGGTTAATCAGAAGCATGTTTATGAAACCAGGTTGCTTACCCTTACAAGATCTTACTGTGATCTTTTTGAATGCTTTTGGAATATTTATCACCTGCCTTTGTAATTTATATTACATATTTCTTTCCTTTCTTGAAGCTATTTTAATGCTATGTATGATACTGTTAAAATTAACTATGATAAGCACCTTTTCTTGGGAAGTCCTAAATTGCACACCTCTTGGATGCAAACCAGAGAATGTGACTGTTTTCATGTGGATGGCATAAGATTTTTGGCTGGTATGTTCAGGGTGGTTGAATGAGCGTAGGGCATCTGAAGTACATCTGTAGCTTCAAAAGAAATTCAACAAAAAAGGACTTGCTTCCCTCAGGCAGGCAAGTGGCTGTTTGTACAAATGCTTTTTCTCCAGAGCCTTTTTGTAGGAATGGTCACAGTTGTGGTTGAGTTAATGTATGCAGGGAGAAGGACTGATGGGTATTCAAGTGAGTATTATTTTTCATCAGGGAGATTAAAGGTGTTGCCATTGATCGGGAGATTGCTTTGTGTGGAGACTCTCCAATGAAATGGAGCACCTGTGCATATGCAGTGCTGCTTTAAAAAGGTTAAACAGGATCTCCCCTCTGATGGAAATTGTTAATTGTGCTTTTGGCTTTATCTGCCTCACTGGCAGATGTACTGCTGTGAAATTTTTACAACCTAATAAAATATTAGGGAATGCTTCACTTAAAGAGGAAGATTGATGGCTGCTTTCTGGTGATGCCTTTGAAACCAGGTGAGAAACATGTGCTTGCCTCATCCAGACTTGCACCTACCTCTTGCAGACATAGCACTGACATATTGATGCAAGGTTCATGGATTGCAAAGAGCCTGAACAGTTCTGGTAGGGTAGATGCTACAATGCCACGGTCTGCATACTTGGTATGATGCAGTTGAACAGAACATGAAAATCGTATTTATTAATAAACTGACTCAAAGTGGAATTATTTGTGCATTTCTGGCTTGATTTTTTTTAATTTTTTTTTTTTATTTTAGTCTATTCTTATTTTTTATTCATTTTTATTTTTTAATTTTTAGTTTATGCTTGATTTTTCAAATTTTATTTATTTATTGACTTTATTTATTTTTTAGTGCATTTCTAAAGCCATGAGGGACACCCTTTGTACTTGCTGTGTTTAACGTAGTTTAGTAGTGAATACTGAGCTATTCAAGTACTGACTTGGTATAAAGTCATGTGTGGTGTCCTTGTAATATAAGGCTCTTGTAGAAACTCATAGGAATCTGATGACTGTCCTTTGTATTTTCTTGCATGTTAAAATTCCACAATCTAGAATCTTTTATTTCTAAAGATTTCATTTATCTAACTTCTTTTCTTCCCATGAAGAATTGTCTACTGGGATTTAAATATTTGCTGGTGCAAATCTGTGTGGTCACAGATAGTTAAGAACTATTGTGTGTTGCATCATTAGGTCACCACTTCAAATCTAGACCAAGTGGTAATGGACATTTTTATACTGCTAATGCCTTTCATCGGGATTTATGTTTAGTGGCTTGAACTAAAAATGGAGCATTTGCTATTCAGAATTTTGCATTCAAGTGGAGAATAAAGACTAGAAGCAGGTTTTTCTAGAGCAGAAAGTCCTGTTTGATTTGTTTTAGTATATGTCACTGCTAGTCAGCATACCTGGTGCTTTAGAATGAGTAAAGGTAGCATCTTCCCAGAGGACGGATGTACACATTAGTCAAGTCTGTTATTTTTGGTGTCCTTTCCTATGACTTTTAAATTACAAGAACCTTTGAAGAAAAGTGGAAAGAGATTTTTATATTGGAAATGCAATGTGAGAGTGTTTTGAATGGCAACTGAAACACTTTGGACAAAGTACTCCTCGAATTCTTCCAGGCAGCTGCTCTTCTAAGGGGTGCTGGTTGGTTGACTGGTTGGGGATTTTTTCTTACTTCTTCTAGCATTCCTATCAGGATCTTTGTATAAAGTTTCACTTCTAAATCTGACCTCTAATCTCAAGCTTCTGTTCAAGAAGTGTGGACTTCAGTTTACAGTAAAATGTATTACTTACAAGAACTCATTGGACTGTACATTCCTCAATCTGTAGAGAGCGTGAAACGGTTCAGTTCAGACGCATGGACTTTTGCAGCTTCATGGTTCCTCCTTGTCAATTCGTTACTCTGAAGCTGGGAAATCATTTCAGTCTCTTCAAGATGAGTTGGGATATGGAAAGCCTTGCAAATCCCCTTTAGTCAGGGGCTGACCCATTGCGTGCTGGGATCTGCTTGCAACCACCTCTTATTCCAACCTTTTCCTGAATTTTTCCTGAGCGCTCTCTGGCTTGTTTCAGGGACCAGCTTGGCAGCGTATCAGGAATCAGTAGCTGGAGTCCTTCAGGAAAGAAGTTGAAGATGCTGGAGTATGAATTCTGGTGTCCTGGTTGTTAGAATCTGTTAGCAGAGACGTCAAGATGCGAAGAAGAGAGATGTGCAAGCCGGTACAAGTGTTCTCTTTTTTTTGTTCTCCTGAGTTGAGAAATTAGGATCTGAGTTGATTTCCACACCCCAAAGGCTGTTGCATAGCTTCCCATACATCTTGTGCCGTGGAGATCACTGATGACTTTTGTCAGTATTTAGAGGTACAAAAAAAAAATGGGTTGTGAGGTGTGGAGATGGGGGGGAAAAAGATATTTGGTGACATGAAAAGAAAAAATACCGCCTGTAGAACTGGAGTTATCACTGTGGTGCTACGTGACTGTGGGTCTTATAAATACATTTTCATGTGTGTATACTCTGTAAAGTCTTCAGTCATGTGGAGGTCTGAGTTCTTGGCACTTTGGGAGAAATGTTGAGGTCATTCACTTTCATTCCCGATGCTGCTTATTGCTACCATTTTGCTGGTTATCTCAGAGACTTGGCAATATATTTATGACTTCCTACTTAGAATATTCTGTTACAATCAGGTGTGTCCGAAGCATTGAGCGCATATTTTTGCCTCTCTTTTTCTTTAAAGGCAATATTAAAGTTCTGGCTTAGTGAAGGAACATCAACCATTAAACAATTTCTGCCTAAGTCTCTGATGGCTTTTTGGCCTGTAACTCTGATTTCAGAGTGTTTTTGGGGTTTTTTTGTTTGTTTTTTTTGGAGTTTTTTTGTTTGTTAGGTTTTTTGTTGTTGTGGTGGTTGTTTTTGTGGGGGGGGTGTTTGTTTGGTTTTGGTTATTTTTGGGGTTTTGGGGTTTTTGTTTGTTTGGTTTTTTTTTTTTTGCTAGAGACTAAAAGAGGAAATTTCTGAAGTGCAGATGAAAATTTAAATCTGGTGTTTACTTACTATAGTTAACAATGAAATCCTCCTTTACAGAGGGTGAAATATGCTTTCAGTCTCCTTATTATTGTGGAAGAGTAAAAGAAAATGTAGCTATTTTTATTGGGTTTTTTAAATTTTTATTTTTATATATTTGGTCTAGGACACGGTAATTTAAAGGGAAGTGACACTTTTTTACTGATAGTTGTCTCAATATTTGCTCTAAAAATATAGTTGTCATCATCAACAGTTGCTAGTTTTCACAAACAGGGATGATTTTGTATGGCTTTTCTCTAACTACAAGTAAATAACTAAATCATGGGATGTTCATTTCTGAAACCTGTGATCTTTTACTTAGGTATGAATTCTGGCTGTTTTCAATAGATTAATACACTGAACTAGCATGAAAAAAACATGTAAAGTCTTTTGCATAGTATAAAGTAATAGATGTTATCAATAAACATTAATGACTCTGACCCAATTTCTTATATTGCAAATTCTATTCTTATTCTGCTGATGGAAGATAAAAGAATAGAAAACGGTGACTTTGCCAGACGTGAAGTCCACTACAGTTTGAGAATGGACCACAAGTTATTTGGAGTCCCAATTCTGTATTATGTAAAGGCCATAATTTGTCTTTCAAAAAAAAAGCCTGGCTAATGTTAAAAAAATGTGTTATCTGTCTTTTTGAAAATAGATGAAATAGATTGCAGAAGAACATATTTGTCAACAGGAAGTAACCATAAACTTAGGAGGCATGCAGGCATCCAGCACGGCCGAACAAGACTGCAAAGAATAAAGACAGAACCTCTTTCCCCTCGCTTTTCAGGCTGTAAGTAGGACCAGAGAAACACCTTCTTTCATGAGGGTTGAGGAGGCTTTTCAAAGCGTTTTGGTGTGTGTGCTGTGTTTTAATTATATATATTGTCTTGGTGTTAGGCTTTCATGATACAGATTGTGGACCACGTGGAATGAAGCTGCAGGCTGTCACCAGCCCACAGCTCTTCCACTCCCAATGTCAAAGGAGTATTTAGTTGTTAGTAAGATTTGATGTAAGTCAAATCAAATGTGAGAATTTCAAGGTGTCCCTTTGCATGTTTTTTGTCATGGTGCCAGATGTGCTACTGAACTGTTGCATGCAATGACGGACCTTTTGTGATTGCATTGATCAAGATAGTACCATGGGTGTGTTGCTCATTTGAGGGGAAAAGTGTGGTCAGTAGGAATGAATGTGGCACTGCAGCTCAGACCGGGAAAAGAGATACTTTGGTGTCCTGGGAAGAACACATCTCTGAATTCTGCTTTGTGGTGTTCAGTCTTAACATGACAATCTGAATGTTATGCGGCTGGTGACTTTATTGTCTCCTTTGTTGGGCTGCCCTGTTTCTTCAGGTGAAGGCCAGTTCTGTACTTTGTCCTATTTTTTCCTCTGGCAGGTCCTTTCTGTTGTCCCAGTATGTGTGCTTCAGCCTTGCCTGCTGTCTCCTCTGGGCTCAGAATTACTTGCTGTGTTGCTCCTTGTAGATAAAGCCAGCATCCTACCCTTTGGAAAGCTGGAGGCCTGGTTTCAACTCCATGAGGGTTTTTTTTTTTTTATATGATGCATAGTATGGAAACCATTTGGATGTTGGGTTTTCAGATATTTGGATATTGTGGTGGGAATGAAGGCAACCAGGAAAGCAACAGACAGGAAAATACTCCTGTCTGCTGCATCTGTCAGTAGTCCTGGAGGAGTAAAACAAGATGTTCCCTTAACTTTTCTCTTCTACTTTTTGGGTTAGTTCTGCTTGTTTGTTCAGTGAATAAAGAGTATTTTCTGTCTCAGAACATGTGTAGAAGTGGGATGGCTACGTATACTGCTCTCAAAAATACAGAGAAGCTAATATTGGCATTCTCACCATTTCCCACATCTTCTATACTGACAATGACATTCCTTATAAATTGATGGCAAAACATATGGTGGTTTTGGTTTGTTTTTTTTTTTTTTTTTTGCTTTCTTCCCTCCACAGTTGTTTAGTTCTTTGCATGAGGTGTATTTCTGACCAAAAAATCTTTATCTTCATGGTTTTACAAATTTGGATTAAAAATTCTCTACTTGAAACTTGGCAAACACTGCCTTGGTATGCAAACAGTGGGGATGGGATAGGGAAAATCGCTTGGCTGTTGAACAGCTACATATGGGAAAGTCATGTGGAGTTTTCAGTGTTTTATTTATAATTCTGCAAAGGCCTCTTCTACAAAAAATAGAAGAGACTGAATAGTGGCTTCTAGACGGCTAGATTTTTCCATTAGTATTTTTAACACAAATATTAACTTCATAGATTGTAACACTCTTATTTTAATTACTTTTTTTTTTTTTTTAGCTTTCAGGATGTATATAACTGGGTAAACTAATGTTGTGAAGAAAACCTTAACTCCAGCATCTGGCTTTTAAAATTCTAATCATGAAGCCATAAGAGATGTTTTGTTTTCATTTAGCAAACATATATTGAGTTTCCAGAGAGGTAACTTGGTTTACAGTAAGGGTACCCAGTGGGAACCATATGGTTTTCACATTTGTCTTTTAATGTAGGATTACAGTATTTCTTTCAAAATCTCTATTCCAGAAGAATGCTAGTTTTAATTATTAATGTTTAAGTAAGAACTGAAGCTGGATTTTCAGATTGGGCTGTACATGTGAACAGACATTTCCGAACGCAAGTCCTTGGAATTATTTTACGAATTAATGATGCAACCATGAGTTTTATGTCAACTTGATTCTGAGCAGTGTTTTGCTGATATCAGTATAAGATAAATGTATCATGTGAAATTGCTTGAACAAAGCTAAAGGAAGAGCAATAGAGGTGGTCAGCCTGAGAGGGTCTAGTGTGCTGCTCCTTGAATTGCTGAACATGGCTTACTCTTTGCAGAATGGCATTTAAGGTTACATTTGGAGTCATTAGGTTATAAACAGTCCACAAAATATTTTACATGCTTCATGTTAATATTCCTCTGAAGATCAAGATTCCCTGGGGAGAAATGAGAATATGCATCAAAAACATTCTCAGTTCATGAGGTTTATCCACAGCTTCCTAGATCACTGAAGATCAACTGTCTCATGAAGAAATTATTAAAAAACAAATGTTAGTTCAACTCTCAAGAGTGTTTATATGTGGGGGGATATACTGGGTAATGTCCTTTCTTTTAGTTGTCAGATTTTCATAGCTTTTACTGTCTGGCTGATACGTTCATTGCAACTGGAAAATCTTCCTGACTCAAACTTGGTAAATTTATATGAACCTTCATGTTCAAAAGTGCTTTTGAGTCCTAGTCTGTGTTGGGAGAAGGCATGGCAGACGTGTTCAGGTCTTGACAGAATGTCTGAATCTGTGCTACTGAGTAGAGAGACAAGGCCTTTATTTCTGTTTCTCAGTAAGTCTAATGAAGGGGGGGAAGTTCTTGACCTTTCGTGAAGACGCCAGTGTGTCTCAGAGAGATCTGACCCATCATGTAATTTTATTTTTGCCAAAAATAAATCTGTGTCTACTGTGAAAAAGTGCTAGGCACAATCCATGTAAAACTGGGTCTGGGGAGGGGGAAGCTCTATTGTACTTGTGAAAATGGTCTTGTCTTTTGTTCTGGCATTAGCATTTACTGCCTTTACTGAATGTTTGGCATCTACAGTGATACATCAACAGCATGTGTGCTTGTGCTCCTTGCTTGTGTGGTCAGCCAACCTAGGGCAACACTGAAATAAAATAAAACCTCTAGACCACCCACTTGTCTTTCAGAAACAAATCTTATTTCGGATTCCATTGTTTAGTGTGAAATATTGGGATTCATAGATCTGGCAGGATGGGTTTGGCAGAGTTATCACATTACAGCAAGATCTGGGCTCTCTGTCAAACCCCTGACTTAAGTGGCGTTTCTCATACCTGGGGATGCAACTCACAAGGGATGTCCTTGGCATCTGTGTGCATGTGGATGTGTGGAAATTTCTTCCAACTCATCTAGATGAAAGACAAAAAATGGATGACCTGAATGCCAGTCTGGTGACAGCAGCTGTAAGCAGCAGACACTTCTGAGATAGTTGCAATTTATAAACTGTAGGAGCCGCTGGTGCATTTTTCTGCTTCTGGGGAGTTTAGGAAGGAGCATTTTCATAGAATCACAAAATCACTGGAGTTGGAAGAGACCTCTAGATATCATCTAGTCCACCTAAGGTGCCTAAAGGCAGGTTTACCTGGAGGATATTACACAGGATTGCATCCAAGTGGGTTTTGAGTATCTCCAGAGGAGACTCCACAGCCTCCCTGGGCAGCCTGTTCCAGGCTCCATCACCCTCACAGTAAAGATGTTTTTCCTCCTATTTGGATGGAACCTCTTGTGTTCCAGCTTGTGCCCCTTGCCCTTTGGTCCTGTCACTGGGTATTCCTGAAAAGAGTCTGGCTCCATCCTCCTTGCACCCACCCTTTAGATATTTATAGACATTGATAAGGTCTCCTCTCAGTCTTCTTTTCTCCAGGCTAAATAGTCCCCTCTCAACCTTTACTCCCGAGAGAGATGCTCTGGTCCCCCTATCATCTTTGTTGCCCTCTGCTGGACTCTCTTCAGTGGTTCCCTGTCAACATTTTCTTTGTGTTTGCTGGATTTTTGGAGGTCTAGTTATCCCTCGGGGTAGTTTGAAAGTTAGTTGCAGACAATTTGACAGCAATACCTTACGCTAATGAGGAAGGAGCAGGGTTGCACTTCCTCCAGCCTGCCTTGAAAGGAGAAGTACAGAGGCTCAGATGTTCAGAGCTACACAACTGTAAGGCATAATAATAGCTCCAAGACTTTTCTCTAACTGCACAGCTCAAGCATACTCTAACTGCATATTACAGAACTAAACCTTGCCCAGTGTGCTTGATCCCATAGCAAAGCTGTTTGATTCACCTTTGTTGTTGATCTGGTTTCCATACTGAATCCTTCTATCATGTGTTAGGGTCTCATTTGGTGTGTGATGGACACATTGAATACCACTGGTTCTGCTGACTCACTTGGGCAGATACAAGTTCCATTAAGACTCCTTTAGCTTTTTTAATTGAAACTTTGCATCCCACATTTTAAGATGGGTTTAGGTTGCAGACTGAGAAAGCACTAAAGCTATGATTTAATCCTTGTAGTGTATGAAAAAAACACTTTTGTCTTCTGAAAGCACCTTATAGTGGAATGGAACAATTTTCCAAGTGAGCTAAGTTAAGAAGATGGACTCTGATCAGTTGGCTTGTTTTTAGTGGACCAGAAGGAATTACTGTCTTATCTTGCACTAAGGCCTGAATTAATGTCAATGGGTAATAACATCCTTTAAAGAGCATCAAGCACAGAAGCATATTGCCTATTGAGGTAGTTAGGAACACTAATGACTGGCAGTCATCTTAAGCATAGGTTACAGAAATGTTGATGCTTTAGGTACAGTGAATTGTTCCTAGAGCAGTTTGACAGGGTGACTTCTTGAGAAGCCTTTCACCCTGGTGCCTCTAGGTTTGCATCTTTAATTTTCAAACAGCCATGATGTTTGAAGATTGTGTTAAGGATTAACTGCTGAAAGGAGGACTGTCCAATGGCCGGTGTGTAATTAAATCCATAGTTAAATCCTGCTCATAAATGTTGCTGTCTGTCCCTACGTTCTTTATGTATTTTTACCTGGAAGATGTCTCCTTCAGTGGTCTGATGACTTTACAAAGTGCAGGTTGGGTCTCTGAAATTGGTTGGCAGTTTTCTGTTTGCAGGAAAGGGAGGTTCATCCTGTTTTTTCAAAGGAGATGTTCAGAATTCCTACTCCCCAGACTACCTGCTTCAGCAGAAAAATACTACTATAGGAGCCAAAAATGTGTCAGAAGTGAGTATTTCTAAAAAGTGAAAATACTTCCTTCCCTTACAGCTTCTTCATTCAACAGTCAGTCACAGGTCTTGGAGCTTTCTGAGTGCTGAGTGACATGTATATTGTTCATCTGTTGAAGATGACAGTTACTGACTTCTGACAGTCTGGGATTTCTGGAGTATTTTTGTTTTTAAGATTTACTGTTTTACTGTAGTCATGCTAATTAGCATCAGTTACCATCTTGTAAAAAAAGTAGGATGTCAATCAGGTTTTGATTTGTTTTGATTTTTTAGACGTGTGTGGACTATGTGGTTTATGCTATGGGAGAATTTAAAAGAAAACCGCAGTTGCAGGAGTATTGTGATCTAGAGCAAATGCAGGCATGGAAGCCAGGCTTTAGGAAGGTGAAGCAAGCACTTAGCCTTCTCTCTTTTCCACAGCCTTCAACCTTGCTGCAGAGAAATGTGTGAAAGACATAGAGCAGCATGGGTCACCCTGTCCTCCTTCAGCCCTGATACAGCCAGGGGAGTGTGCAGATAACTGCCAGTGGAATAACAAGCACTAAGGGAAATTATAGCAGTTAAGATAATGGCCATAAAGGCAGGCTATGGTGATCAAAATTTCTTCCCAAGATAAAGCTGAAATGAGTTTTTCATTATTGAGCATTGAGCTGTATGAAATAAAGCATGTTTATGCACACAGGGAGAGTGCTCATTGCCCATATACCTAAAGGGGAAATCCTACAGATACCACAAAGCTGGGGACAGCGGGGTGTTGAAAGTATCTGCCCTTGGAACAGCAAAACCACCTGGACTGCAGGTATGTCACTGAAATGTAGAAATTGGCTGCAATTCTAGGTGCCACCAGTGCTTTTAATGCTTAAGCAAAGTGCAAACTGCATAATGCCATGGCTGATGCTGAAACATGATGCTGGGACATCGCTTCCTCCCAGCTGCCTGTTCCTTACATAACTGCTGGCTGTCCCAGGGTGGTCTCCAGATGAGCTGAGCCCAACAGGAAATACTTTGGTAACTGGTGGCAGTTCTGCTAGGCATAGAAAGAATAACAATTAGCTGTATTTAGAGTCCAGCAGTCCTAATATCTCAAGCAACTTTCTGGCACTCTCCCGATTTTACGGTTAGGGAAAATAGATGTAGAGAAGGAAAATGCATTGGGATGGAGGAGCTGGAGATGGGAGGCATAGAATTTTGTCCCCTGTATGCTTGCATTGAACAAACTTTATTTATTTGTACCCGGAAACATACATCTGTGAGCTCTCATCTTTATGTAGATCATGCTTTCTGAGGGCCCTTGTGTTTGAGACCATCCCAAAAGCTCTCCCCTCCAGTTGGCAGAGCACCAAAGTGTGTGGCTTTTTGGGGAGCTCCTCTTGCCTTCCTGGTAAAGTTTTGGGCCAAAGCAGAAACAGAGCTACAAGAGGGGAGAGATTAGGCTTTAAGGTCTTGGTATTTCCTGCTGTTTCACAGACGTGGGTAAACTGGGCTTGAAACTGCACTTAACCATATGCTATGCTGGTTTATTTGTTCCTTATTTTTGTTTACTCATCGTGTCAAAATAGATATGAATTTGCGTTTTTCTTCCAAGTACTTGGAGAGATCCTAAGCAACAGTTAGTCAAGTTAAAAAAAACAAGCCTCTGTTTAAGATGAGGTTTTCTGAAGTGGTTTTTTTCCCTAAAGTTGCATGTTTAAAGTTTTTAACTGTGGAGGTTAAGATCTGACAGCTGTCTTAGAGGTTTTTTTTTCTAGTGATTTAAAAGTGATGTTTTTAATACTGTTCTGCTGTGATCTTTTAAATGCTTGTGGTATTGAGCTTTCTTAATAGTTAAACTTGTGGTTTCCTTTAATTCTTCACTTTGCTTGTATGAAGTTACATGTATGTGATCTTTAGTGCCCTTCATTTGGAAAAGGAGAAGTCTTCGTATCTTCTTGCTAGTCAGACCATGCCACGTGGAAGGGCTTTCCTCGTGTTTGTGCTGGGTTCTAACCACAAACTCTGACCCTCAGCAGTTCAGATGACTTTTCTGCCAGATAACAGCAATTCTGTAAAACTCTAGGTACTGCTTAGTCCACCGAGTACCGTATTGTGATCCACATGTATATTCCAAGAGGAAGAAGACTTGGTTAAACCAGTTGCTTGTGGTTTGTGTACTACAAACGCAGTCTGTGCAACTGGAACTCACCTATCAGTGGGGATGTAGGTGCCACAGCAGGGCCTGGAATGTAAAGTTCAGGGATAATAGTAGGAAAGTGCTTGAGGCTGTACACATATAGGGCAGTTTGAGGATGTTTCTTTGCTTCAGTGTAACCTATGCGATATTGCTTTTCTTTGTAACATTATCGAATCATAACATCCTGCAGGGTGCTCAGAAAGAGGCATCTGCTGACAGCTCTCTTTTCCCTAAAAAATATCCCAAAAAATCTTTACCTCTCAAGTAGGGTATGGGCTGTATAGAAGTGGTCTGCTGGAAAAAGAAAGTAAATTCTCAGAACTCAATGAAAGAACCTCTTGTAAAATTTGCTGAGGAAAAGCAAGACTGTTGGGATTTTGGGGGCTTTTCTGAATTTGTTCAAGATGTAAACTTAAGCTCAGGAAAGACCAACAAACTTCAGAAAGCTCTGACCAGGCCATATGCATAATAGATCCAAATCTTACATGATGATAAGACCCATTTTAACCAGTTGTCTACCTCTCATCAGGTTAATTAACTACACTGTTCCTGAAGAAAGCTGAGCATCTCTGGATAATATGATGTCCATTTGACACCACTGGTTCTGAACAAGGTGTGGGGATTAGGTTTATTAAAAAAATTCACAGGTTAACATCAAAATACTTCCTAATTTGCAGGGATAACCATGACTTCAAATTACATGCATCTGTCCATATGCGATTACCTATCATGTGCTGTCTACTCTCATCTCTGTGGGTGTTACCCACATTTAACATGCCTGTGCCTCACGTGCTACACTGGATTTTATCTGAACAGTAATATTTTATGGAGTGGCACTTGAGAGTGCAAAAGGGGCAAAAGGCAATGACCTTTCTTGGGTTTTGTCGTCTTGCTCATGGAGGTAAAATGCAATCTAATCCCTGACGCTCTCCTGCTCGAGACTTAGGTATATCTTCATGATGAAATGCCATGTAACCACCCTTATCTTCAGTAGGTTCTCTGTTTTTGTGGTAGGTTCTTTTTAAACACGTTTGCTGGCTGAGAGAGATCAAGCCCTGACTGATCTGCAGTGAGGCTTGCTCCTCTGTAGTTGTGCCCAGCAGTGGCAGTGCTGCATCCCTGATAATTCCTCCATGTATATAAGTATCCTTCTCTTTGAGGACCTGTAAGTTAAGAGTGTCTGCTGTGTAATTGCCTGTTGCCTTACACCTTGGTGAAAAATCTGTCTCCTAGGACCCCAGGAGGTCATTTGGAGCAGTGTTATCCCATGAAATCTAGAGGCAATAGAAGATTAAGGAAGAAGAACATCTTAAAATCAATACTAGATGCCCCAGTATTAGTGCTGTTAGCTTTGGCAAATCCTATCTCAAGAATAAAGCCAGCTGCCATTTTGGCATCAAGACAGAGAGACTTGGCATCAGCCCCTCTGGCACAAAAAAAAAAAAAAAAAAAAAAAAAAAAAAAAAAAAAAAAAAAAAAAAATTGCTTTGTGGGAGCTGGCACCAACACTGTGAAACAAGGGTAAAGCCCAAGGGAAATGCCAAGCAGACATGAGATGAGCACTAAAAATAGTTAGTTGCTGTCACTTGGAAAGGAAACAAATAGCACTTCTAAGAGTAGGGCATCTGAGATCTCCATCAAGGTTGTGCTGGTAAGCAGCTTTGGGACAATGCTGTCTCCTAGGATGATGTGACCAAAAGGACACTCACAGGATGTATTTTTGGTACCCACATGGTGCAAGACTCTAAAACTAGAACAGATACTTACCATCTTGGTTCCAAATTTAGGGATCCTGTTACTGTCTGCAGGCTCTGCCTTCCTCCCTGTCTGGAGCAGATCACCTCCCCTTGAGCCATTACCAAAGGTCCTGTTTGCGTACACGGGCATAAGGAAAACAAGAGTGCCAAAAATCAAGGAGGCCAGGCTGGTGTCCCTGTACCACCTCAGACACACTAGCCCTTTTGGAGACAGTCTTGTCAAATGTTTAACAGCTGAACTCCCCCCTCCCTCCTCCTTCTCCTTCCGAGCAGGCTCAGAGAAAGTCGAGTAGGCTTTCCAGTGACTTCATTACCCATTCCAAACTAAAACTGAAGCCTGACATTGGTGCATAAAGCCTGGTAATGCTAAAGGGGCAGAATCAACACTGCCTCCACTGAAGCAGTTACCGTCACTTCTCAATAGGCCAATTTCAACTCTTAAGTCCACTTCTACCTCAGTGGCAAAGGATTTTAAAGTTTTTTAAGACCTCTGGGCTTGAATGGCAGGCCTGGGTATTGAAATGGTGGTCATACAAAATAGATGATACAAATAGTCTTTGGCATTACAATTGCATTGGCTTGGCCACAACTCTGCTGTGAAGAAGTATGTTGGACCTGTGGCTATCATTTTCTCCTCTTTGGGGAAAAGACAGTGGGAAACAAAGTCACTGAGGGCTAGAAATTTCAAACTATGCTTAGCAAAAAATATTTTTATCTCAGAGAAGGAGCCTGGACTTTTCATTGCCGCCACCTCTCTCCCATCAGCTAAACAGCAGAGTGGGTAGGAGTGTCTGGAACAGCCAGGATGTGGCCTCTGTTGTCTACTCTGTCAGATGGGTGTTGGAGAGGACTCCTCTTGAGTATTTCCTCCATATCCCTTGTCCGCTCTATGCCCTTTCTTGAGTGCCTTTCTTCTGATAGCTTAATACAGAAAACAGCTTCAGAGGAGGGGTTGCTTGCTGTACAGACGGGCAAAGGAAAGTGCTTTACTGTTGGTGTTCACCCACATATGAAAAGTGAAGAGGAGGACAGGTTCCTGCTGAAATACCAGATGGCAGAGTGGGTAGTGGCTTCCAGTGCAATGCCCCCTCCTTTGGTTCAGGGCTCACTCATGGCTTTCAGGTGGACGATGTGGCACATATTTGCACTTGTCCCCTTGGCTGACAATTGCCGTTCGAGAATCAGTTGGAATCAAACATGAGCTGTTGCCACAGAGGCTCCGCAATACCGAGCGTGTTTTGAAGTGCACAGTTACTCAAAGACAGGTGACAAAAGTGAGATTGAAATGCGCTCTCCCTATTTGCTTATCTTTACTTAGTAAGCTGCAAAAGTTTCTTGCATTTCTAAACCACTGAGCTGACAGAAATGGTGACAGGCTGCAGGGAAGAGGGACCTGCCCAGGCACAGATTCTGACTACTTCAAGTCCTTGTGTTTCATTGCAAGTTAAAATTTGTTGATCCAGCAGACTGGTTGCAGCAGTGGCTCACAAGCCCGTTCCAACAGGTATGGTGTCTTTTCCTGCAGTTACTTTTTTCTTTCTTTAATAGTGATTAAGTTGGTTTGGCCTAACAGTAAATGCAAATTACTTCAGTGTCCTTCTTTTGTAGTTGAACTGCATGCAAATTGGGGGACCTACTTTACCCCACTCCTAGTACTAGACAAAATGGGTCTGAAAAGCTTGTTCTGGACCATGTGTCCCCTGAGCAATAGATACTCTAGGCCCTGTAGGTACTGGGAAATTCAGACTTATTCCTGTTTGTCCTCTGGAATTTGTTGATGACATTCTTTGTAGGCAGTGCCAATGCTATACATTACATGAATCTGTAACACCTGGTCCTCGGATTGGAAAGTCATCATGTTCTTGTAATGGTGCTGTTAGGGTGGGGAAGCGGCACTTCACTCTTCAGGAATCGACAACAAGTGGGCAGATTTTGCGGGCAGGTGGCCAGCCAGAAATGTTTTCCAGGCAAATCTAGCACTGAGTTGCTCTTCTGGCATTGCTGATCTCCCAGAGTCTCATGCTGGTTTTGCTAGCAAACAAGTCTCTGTCAAGGCAAACAGAGGATGTTATCTTATTCTAGAGAAACAGAAATCTGCTTTTATGCCTTTCTGTAGGTTTTTTTCCCTTTTTTAGTTTATTCCCAGAGCCATCTTCTGGATGGGGAAAGATGAAGTCACCCTCATTCAGGTTGCTTCTTTCACACTTTGTTTCGAGTGCCTGGCAGACTTTTGTAGTCTCAGTTCTAGCACCCAAGGCTGTGGGCCAACTAATGAAAATGGATAGCTGATGCTCCAGGGATATTCCTACATAAAAGTAACAGAGTGCACTGGGGCAAATGAAAGAGTCATTAGATAAAATTGTTCCAACTTTATGGTCAACTTGTATTTTATAGCTGCAGAACCATAATATTAAAGTTTAATTGAGGGTATATTACACACCACCCATATTTATTGTTCAGAGTCTCTCACTGCTCGGGACTCTAATAATGGAGCAACTCGGAGTAGTCTTGTGCTTCAAGCCTGACAGATTTGAGCTGTGCAACTTCAATTTTTGCTCCAATTGTGTTGTCATAACTGGATCATCTAAAGGTCAAGATGTCTCTTCAGGGTGTATCAAAATGGATATTGTATCTTGTATCTTAATAACCATGGTTTATTAAAACCTGCTTGCAAGCATCTCCCATCAAACACAGAAAGTGACTCATAAAGTGGGCCAAACAAGTTCCATCATCTACTTCAGTTGTATGCTAGTATCTGAGGTCACAAGACGTAGTATCTTGGGCTCATGGAGGTGTCAAGCAGAGTCCTTTACTTGACATCATGTTTGGGGAAGACGGCATGTTCAGGAGAGCAGTACTACAGACTGATAAAGCTTTGAGATCTTTACTCCCTCATTTTCAGAAGAAACTTGCTCACCATTATCCTGTAGTGGGATCCACATTGACATACCAAAAAAGGATGATTGATGGCTGCCTAGACAAGCAAACTTTGAAAATAATGTAGATCCCATAATCTGTCCTGATGTTAGCCCTGACTTTTCATAGCTCTCAATAATTTAATCTACAGAGAAACTGTAAAAAGTTGTATTTGCTCTTTCGTTATATCTCATACAGATACACTCTCGTGTCATAGATGGCTGTAGATGTTAAACTCCAGGTTCACATAAAGGAAGTGAAACCCATGCTGAGCCTGCCTTAGAGTTGCTCTTGCTTTCATTACAATAATCATTATTTCAGCTCTGGTTTCCCCCAGGCAGAGAGCAATAGAAAATTAGAAAGGTTTTGGACATGGACAATGAGCAGCTGAAGGCTTTGGGAAAAGATTTTACGTTAAGAGGTAGGGAAGATTGATATCTTTTATAAGAAGATAGCTAACAGGTACAGAGTAATGAATGGGTGAGAAGATGGATGGGGACTTCTGTTCCCACCTGCTAATAATACAAAAGTTGGATTAGATGGTGGTGAATTCACTTCTGATGAAAGGAGCTATTTGTTCACAACAACCGTCTACAAAGCTCGTTGCCATAGGATAAAGCACTGGGGCAAGAACTTTCAAACCCCAACAAGAGGAGGGGGTAAAATGATCCCAATTGGACTATCCAAAGCAATTGCAATGAGTAGAGGAACCTTGGTGTTTTGGAAAGGCTCTGAGTATATTAATTAGGGTTTTATAAGTGTATGAGCTAGCTTTTCCAGCTTCCCCCCCCCCCAATGCTTTTTCTATAGTCACCTATAGCAGAGCTTGTGGAGCATGTTACTGGCTGCTGTCACTCAGAGACTGGAAGAGAGGGTGGCTGCTGCCACTGCAGTGAAATGCAGTAATGCCTGCTTGCAAACCATCTTTTTTGGGACAGTCTTTCCAGGATTGCTAAATTCACATATAGATGAGGATGCTTTTGCTTTTCCACTAAGTTACTGCCTTTGATAGTCCTTCACAAGTTGTCTTATATGCAGCATGACACTTTGCCTTTTGAGTATCTGCTGGGGGAGAGGCAGGTGGTTAGAGTCCTTCTGATAGTAGGGATTTAGAAATTGCTGCATTGACTCAGCCCTGGGATCTGCCTAGTCTCAGGCTCTGGATAGCAACAGCCAAAATCAGGTATTTCAAAGGATAGTGTGAGGCCACGGAACAGATTACTGCAACACAGAGCTGCCCTTTTATACCACTGGCGTTTGTCCATAGAATTGGAAAAGCAAAGGTTGAGAGTTTGTTTGAGAGCACAAAAGCTGGAAAATCGCGTTGCCTGGCTGATGCTAGTTAATGCTGATGTTTTGTATCCTCCAGGAAATTACATATGTGCCTGTTTTATGAAAACCAGAGATGTGCTTACCTTAAACGGCAAGTTTATACGGGGGCTGTAAGTTAGTGTAAAAATATGTAATACTTGTGTATAGTCTCACAGCCTGATTGTGTAGAGGATACCACAGGGGGGTTCTTGTTTGGGAAACAACCCTGGGCTGGTCTGGGAGGAGACAGCAGCAGTGGTCACTGAGGGGTTTTGGCATGTGGAAAATGGGTGTCTTTTTTGGACACTGCTGCAAGGTATCAGGCTGGTAGGGGGTGTGGGGGGGTGTCTGTTCTGTGTGGGTTTTTTTCATTTATAAATTTCTTTTTTTCTGCTGTTGCAAATTAGCATTTGTAAGAATTATATGTGGTTTCTCTCTCTCTTCTGAAGTCCTGAAATTATTGCTAAAACTGCTACTAAAAAAGGGATTCAGTGAACTCTCTGGGAAAAAAAGCATATTCCTTCCCTCATCAAATATTTTAATATGTTGAGCTGCAAAAGTCAGGGGCCAAAAGTAAGGGGAGCTGCCCCTCTGTCAAGTATCCATGGAGCTGCAGCTGGGGCATGTGGGAGTGGTGCTGGTGTCCCAGTCCTGTTCCTCCCCCTGCTGCCCCCCGACAGACAAGGACAGCTGCTGATTAAAGAGAAGCACCAAAAAAAAAAAAAAAAAAAAAAAAAAAAAAAGTTGATGAACTTTCAAAGAGGGGGAAAAAAGGGAGCTAAATTTAGATTACCTTCTGCAGATTCATCTCCTACACTGCTGTGGAACTTGCTGTACTCCTTCCTTGGGAGAGGACAAACAAGACATGCCACCCTGGGCACCAGATGATAAATTTGTTTATAAGCTTTAATTGCCCCTTGGCATGAAAATGTGAAATGAGCTCAAGTAGAATGAGAAACCTTCTGTCAGGGCTAGTTGCGTTTTCCTTGGAGAGGTGAATTAAAGTGTCTTCCCATCACCTGTCTGATGCTGGAGAGGCCCAATCCTGGTCCTGCTGGAATCAGGGGAGTCATTGCTGTTTCTTTAGTGAGACAGCTGCTATCTGGAGGGACTGAGAGATGAACAGTGCTGCAAGAGTTGCTCAGAAAAAAATAGAGCTGTGGTGGTAGTGCAGGAGGAGGCATGGGAGTGTTTTGGATCTGTGAAGGCTCTACCCAGGTGTGTGGGATCTGGAGGTACTCAGAGGAACCATGGTAGTTGCTCCTGCAGCTCCAGTGCTGTACAGCAAGAAGCATCAAACTTAGCATTTTCCTCAAAAATGGATTAAATGTCTATTTTTGCTTAGCAAGATGTAGTCATAGCTGAGGAGCTGCTGGCTCTTGACAAGATATTTAAAAGATTCCCCTCACAGAATCACAGAATTGTCAGAGTTGCAAGGAACCTCTAGAGATCATCTAGTCCAAACCCACCCCCCCTAAGGCAGGTTTACCTGGAGTTTATTACACAGGATTGCATCCAAGTGGGTTTTGAGTATCTCCAGAGGAGACTCCACAGCCTCCCTGGGCAGCCTGTTCCAGGCTCCATCACCCTCACAGTAAAGATGTTTTTCCTCCTATTTGGAT